>CABFOW010000346.1:166950-193848 GCA_902141385.1 Timema californicum | reverse complement strand
CTCCACTCGTCTAAGCGACGAGTTTGATACATTTACAAGTCTTTCTCCAGCCATTGCCCAGCTCCATGACAATGATCTGTCGTTGATCGTCGATCGTAGAATAGTCAGTATTTGCATACTTGCATAGCCATTATATAGGGATTTCATTGTTATGAAGGGGATACACAAACACACGAGGTGACGTCACGATGCCTGCAAAAAGCCACGTAGACCATGTGGATGTTGTTGAACGTTGTTCTTGCTCCATTGGAATATTAGTGAATATCTCCAATCACCCGATGTTTCGAAGGAGGTTCCTCTAGTATCCGCCAGAGGTCGGAAACATAGTTGTCTTCAAGTCGATGTAGATAGTCCTTGGCTCATTTCACGCTGGTACAGTCGGAGTGCCGGGACGCGTTTGTTGATACACCGGCCTTTCCTGCTCCAGTCGCCGGTCTTGGTTTATCGTGAGTCGTCCAGCCTAGCAGGATTCTATTGACAGCAGATTCATGTGGTAAGTACGTGGACAGAATATACATTACATTGGTTTAGATTGAGTAGTGAAACATATTGTCCAGCATGGTTATATTATGTCTTCTTAGCCTACAAGAACTACAACTACGAACAATACTATTGTAGGGATCCTAAATTTAATTTAATTTATTGGAGCGGGTAGTATGAATTGATGCGATACATCCATTAACGTCTGTAGCGGGCGTGGGCCCATTGGAACATTATACATCGTAATGTTACAATCCTACTTGTTTATCTTGTGATCTTTGTGTTTAAGAAGAAATGAGTAAACTCAGAGGAAAAACCTCTTTTAAAGATGATTGGTTGGACATTAAATATACTGGAATTTCAAAACTATAGTCAGTTAGACACCCTGAAAACGCAATGATAATTATAGGCTATTTAAATCAGAATATATCGGCATTTTCAATTATAAATCATTTGATAACTCAACAAATTGTTAAAATTAATTTAAAATTTCACATTTATATTGTATTAGAGCTTTAAAACTACTTTCGACCGGTAAACTTATTCAATAATGTTGTCTATTTTGAATCATCCTTGATTAAATTGCAGTTGCATGACAAAACAATGAAAACAAAAAATTCTAAATAGATTTATAAATAATTGAATACTTATTATTTTGTAGGGGTGTGCGAAGACCACTTTTTAAATGCAAAGCGAATTTGAAGCGAAAATTGTGAAGAAAAGTCGAAGTCTAAGCTACCTAGGATTTTTGTTGTTGTCACTTAACACCACTTTTAAATTTTAAGTTAATTAGTTTTCTAGCTCTTGTCAGTAACAAGGGCCAGGAAAATTTCCTTATTTATTATTTAAGGACTATATTAACAATTAATGCACACAGCCGATAAGCTTTGTAACTTATCATTTAAGTTTTAATTTTTTACTTTCATCGTGGAATTTATAATATTATTTTGCAAACTTTAAATAAACACGTTTCTATCTGCATTTCTCTTATAATAATTATAAATAATTTCCGTTTTTGTTTCCTACTTTTCGTATCAGCCATTTTGAATAATAAAGAAAATACGGAGAAGTTATAAAACAACTTTTTTGTTAAAATACACTTGTGAATTTGTAGCTGATAATTCCAGTGACCATGGTGTTAATTCTTTATAGGTATTTTTATTTTTTACAACATTATGTCGGCAATAGTGAATGTTATATATTAACACTTACTTACCCTTTTTTTGATCCATGCTAACATTGTGTTAGTTAAATTACTAGTCATTGTTAAAATTCTGTTTAGTAACGGTCTTAAGATTGTCAAATATTGAAAATGTAATATTTATAGTATGATCAAATTAAATCGTTTGATAATTTATTGAAGTTTTATCCTTTCTTCAAAATTTTTCAAATATGCGAAAGTTATTTTAGATGTCGAAGTCAAAGCCAAAGGAGATTTTACCATCAACTTTGACTTTTCAAAGCTTTGCACACAATTATTATTTTTACTACTTTGATCAAGTCCTTTTCTAAACTCATTTATAAGCATTACAAATTGAATTGAATACAGTTTTCAATAAGATAATTTCTAGCACAAGACTATACAACATGCATGTCCAACTGCACATAGAGGAATAGAATTGGAACAGATTACATGATTTTGTGCGGTTATTATACTAAGGCAAATACATGGAATATGAAAGATTTCTAATTTATAACTGTTTGTGATTCTTACGTTTTCCTAAAGTGTAAATTAAGGTACGAAAGCATATTTTTTTATGAAATATCAGCTTATTAAAATGTTATTTTTTAAATAATTGTTAGTGTAATTTTAATGTCCTTAAAGAAATAAGTGTTAAAACCATTTTGATTAATTTTTATATCATATTTTTATTTGAGTGGTGTTTTTATTTTTAAATCATGTTAAAAAAAATGTTATTTCTAATTTAAAAACCAATATCTCTATTTTTTTTATCAAAGGTATTTACTTTTATAAATGTGCCATTCTTATTTTAAGAACATGTGTTGTTTTCATACATTCTTAAAATCTCACATTAAAAAGATGTGGTACTTATATTTTATTTTTTGTTTGACTGGTGACATTTTAAATATACTATTTTAATTCTAAAATAAATATATATATTTTGGTATTTTAAAACTATGAATATACTCGAACTCAGGAGCTTTTTGAAATACTCGAATGAAAACAAGTTCGCAGACTTTTATTAAAAAGGAAGAGGCTTATCAGATAATGGTTGATTTTGTAGTAGGAGGGGGAAACGTTGATTTTGTTAAATCAAAAATAAATTCAATCTGAACCTGCTTAAGGAAGGAGCAAATTGTTCAATTAGTTGCCTTATGCATTAACTTCAAGTTCACTTAAGAGATATATATCTGAAAATTTGGCTCTTTCCTGCAGCAATCGTTTATATCAAAAACAGTTTCTTTTATTTAGGTATAACATCTTGTTCTAACAACATCACAGTAATTGCTTCAGTATATTTCTGCATACTGCAACATTGCAAGCGTATAACCCGAACAGGTAGTAAGACGCGGTGCTAAGTATTATTAAATATTATTATAGCAACATTGCAAACACACAGAAATTTTTCACTGCTATGCTCCACTTTAAATGAATTCTTACGAGTACAAAATTTGTGGTTCACAAAGAAGGGAATGACAGTCCCACCATTACCTGTGTATGGTGAATTTGGGCAAGTTCAGATTATCAGTTCGGGTATGAAAAGCATGGCATCAAGTGGAAAATTTACCGTGTGTGGGGACCATAAGAGGTACCTGGCCACATCGGTGCATTTGAGATAGTTTTTGGTGTTCATATAGACAAGATTGTGGCACACTGTTATTTATTCATATTTAATCAAGTATGTTGATGTTAAACTGTATTAGTAGTTATTAAAAAATAAAGCTCACGCCACTAATACTGTAAATTTTATAAAATTTGTTTTTTTATTATTATTATACTTTTTTGGCCTTTCTCCAATCTCTTTATTTATTTTTCCACTGTTTTGTAACTATAATAAGCAGGTAGATACTGTTATTACAAGTTACCTGGGTCATCCAAATGACAACAAAACGGGTAGATATAGAGATGTCAAAAGAATTATTAAAAGTATCGGGGAGGAAAAAATATCAATATTATACTAGTATCAAAAACAGTAAGTATCGGTATCAAAATTTTAATCAGGAAAAATGTTTTTTTTCATCTAATAATAATAATTTCAACCTTTGCATCATAATTATATTTTCTTATTTATTCAAACACTAAAAATTATAGGGTTTTTAATATTTTAAAACAAATTTTAAAAGACACATTTTCACTATTCAACTTCTTAAAAGAACTTCCATAATTTACTTCTGGGAGGTATAATTTTTTAACTAAATTCGTCTAGTATACTGGTCGCCACTTGCCTGGTCAGGCATCAGGCTGTATTGATAAATGAAGAAGAAAGAATAGCTTCGAATTATGATGAACTAAAAGAGATTGAATGCTAGAGTTGCAGAAAATGAATGAGAACTGTGTAATAGTTTCATTTGTTCTTCTTCCACAGTCCACTTTAATAAACATTTAATCCCAGTATGAGTGATGATAACAAGAAAGTTGTTTCTATCAATACCAGAGTGTGAGCACTAATCAGTCAAACTACCGGGAAAAAGTATTTAGTAAAAAAATACTCGTATTGAAAGGAAAATATCAATATTAGCAAAATATTGATACTTTTTTTCACATCCCTAGGTAGATACTGTTATTACAAGTGACCAGTATCATCTTTCTGACAGCAAAGCAGGTAGATACTGTTATTACAAGTGACCAGTATCATCTTTCTGACAGCAAAGCAGGTAGATATTGTTATTACAACAATCCATGTATATTAATAACCCATTTGTTTGTATTCCAGAGAGGCCTGCAAATACATCCAGGAGCACCTCACATTGAGTGTTGAGGAGCTGGGCAGGGATTGTTTGGTGAATGCAGCCAAGACTGCCATGTCTAGCAAACTAATTGGAGCGTATCCTTTACATTTCTGTACTGCACATTACACTTTACTCTATGATTAGGGCTCTGTAAATTTAAAAAAAATTCTAATATCTTTGAATATCAATTTTTGAAATATTTACACACCTTTGAAATACCTAAAATCCTCTAATGATTCATTCACTTTCACCCTACATTTTTATGTGTTATTAAATGTTTATTTGAAAGAAAGTGCATTTATTTCAGTTACTGCATTGACTCAAAAAATTGGCTTCACTTTTTAGAAAAAAATAGCCTTAATAATAGGCCTATATTTTTTAGCGCCATGTCTTACTACTCATTCAGGTTATATGCTTGTAGACTAATGGCTTTAGGGACTAGGAAGGTTATATTTAGAGGGAGTGTACCTGCATTTACGTGGAAGGAGAAATCATTTTGGAAATACACCCGACCGAGATTCAAACCTCAATCTCCCTGTCATCAGTAGTCAAGTCTAACATGAGAGTAGCATGTTGAACCATGCGACCACCAAAGCAAGGTTTATAAATTTAAAGTGGCCTTCAATCACATCCTTGGGAAATGCGAAACAAGTTCACCTTTGAGGACTTTATGTAGTTATACATATCAAAATAGTCTGTTAGATTTTGGTCAAATCCACTATTTTACGGATCCGAATCTCAAATCAAAATCTCCAATTTACCTTTGAATCCGAATCTTGGAAACAATTATGAACATAAGAGGAAGTATAAATACAATAGAATAATAGAAAATACAAACATTAATTAAATGCTAACATTCTTTCTTATAATCCATTTATTATATATAACATTCATACATTAGTTAAGTGTTAAATTATTAGTCTGGGCCTTGGTTAATTATAATTTGTGCTAAGCAATATTAGTGTTTTAAAACAAATTTCACTTGAAAAAATTAAAAAAAATGATAAAAAAACTTGAGGGTCTAAATTAGAGATGGGTCGAATCCACTATTTCTCGAATCTGAATCTAAATTTTTCTCTCGAATCTGAATCCTAGCAAATTGTTAGAAGTTTTAATGACTTACAACCTACATTACACAATAAAGGACTAAGCTCTAAAATAAGCTTTATTTCAATCATACTTTCAATTTTAATCAACTCCAGCCACCCCTCAAAAATACAGGTTGAAATCCAGCCAAATTAAACAATCTAGACTCGTATTATTGTTTAAAAATCAAATCAATCAAAATTTAGTGTCTTTTAGTTATTTTTAAAAGTGCTGATAAAATGACTTTTATGTTTCTAAATCAACATGTGAAATAAACAGATTAGACCTAGTTACCTTTTGATCAACTTTAATCATCATTGAAGGATTACAATTTATTTTAATAAGAAATACAAATACAAACAGATTTTTTAAATAAAGACTAAAACAAAATGCTTGATAACTAAACATACATTGGAAATCGTGAACTCATTAATGGCCACGCATGTTTAATCATTATTTCTTATATATCCAATATCTATCTTCACTTAGAAAACAAGAAATATATTCGATTCCTGGGATATATCGATTTCTGATAATACATTCTATTTAAAACAGGAACATATTTTTGACTCTTGCAATATTTTTATTTCCATTTTATTAACAGGACTAAGTTTGAATAATTTTACAATTACTTCAATAACATATTTAAAAAAAAAACTCTTAGTTAGAAACAATTTAAAACAAATTATGAATTAGCAAGTTATTATTTGATTCTTAAAACTCGATAGCGCTTACTAAGTGATCAGATTACCTGAATCGATTCCAAACAAACAATCATATACAATACGCAGGTCAGTAGGCATAAATAAACAGTTTTATCGGTGTCTGACCGTTGACAGTATTTATTATTCATGAAACCCAACAAAATATCTAGCTTAAAGATCGTAATACGCAATAAATTGTGGTTCTTTGCATAGTTGTAAATAATTAAAACCAGTTGGGTAGTAAGAATTAACAGTATCTTTATTAAATCATCATCATGCTGGCAAGTAAACATAATGTGGTTCATGGCGGCCAACTTTGTATCGTGTATAGTGGCAACTGACTTTGTATCATGTGTTTAATTTTCTTATTTCTGTTTAAAAAAAAAGCCTTAATTTGTTTTATATATTGCGAGTTTATTTGTAATTCTAGTTTTGATTTTCAGTTTTTGAAGATTTTTAATGTGTTCATTAAAATGTTTACAAGATTGTTCATGAGGTGAAAATTTTAGAAGTGAGCATGTTCTGAAACGGTTGAGTCGAAGTTTCCCATTGTTGTGGGAGGGTAGGGTATTTAGTCACGTTAGATTTTCTATGCCTAACAATATTTTTTTTAAATAATGATTTTATTCATGCTTATCTCTTTTGTCCGACAAACTAAAGATTATGGATTAAGTTGTGACTTTCAATGAGGCCTAACTAATTAATTTTTGAATTCAAAATATTATGTGACAAAGCTTAATATTTATGAGGTGAAAGATTCGACCATTGAATCCAGTAAAACGTTGAATCCCTGAATCTTGAATACTTTCCAGGATTCAGTGGATTCAAGGATTAAAAGATTCGAGTGACCCATTTCTAATAATAATATAAAATTCATACATTCAGTTAAGTGTTAAATTACTGGACTTTGGCCTGGTTGTTAAATTCATCTTAAAATTACTGTAAGTTGGTTTGAAACCACCAATGAGCAGTATTAGTGTTCTAAAGCATATTTTACTTGAAAAATGGAAATAATTTTTTTTTTAGGGGTTTGAGTCTCTAATCCTTGAATCTTAAATATCCTTAAGGATTCGAGGGCCCATCCCTATTTTTATTAATTATACTATGTTTATCTATGAAATAAAGTACATTGAACAAAAACCCATTTGTAATAATTAAAATGATAGAATATTAGGGAAATGGTAGAGCACAAATAAAATTAAAAACACTAACACATGTTTATTTACACACACTTCGATATTTTGATGCAATTATAGCATCTTCCTCAGGAAGTAGTAGTAGTTACACTCAACAGGATGTTTCAGTGGTGCCAAGTTGATCGGTAAAGATGAAAACTTCTCTGGTGAAGTTGAAATTCTCTGAATGTTTCTCTATTACTCTATGGAAAGTAGGTGGTGCTGCCATAGCTTCTGGGTTGAAATTAGCGAATATTTAGGTTGGGTAGTTTTCTAGACATTGTGATCCATTGATGTGCCAGCTCCCATCGTCTTAACTGATACATATTGCATTGTGTCTTGTTAAATGATTTTAATACCTTGACAGTGTAGCATACCTCAAAGTTGGGATTGTCAGTGGAGGCGTGTGCTGAAACAGTTTTTTCTAGATTATTGATTTTGTTGTCATGGCGGTGTTTATTATTCGTTTATGGAGAGTTTCAGTGGTGAGGCCAACATATTGTGCAGTACATTGTTGGCATTCTAGTTGGTAAGTTAGGTTACTGGTTTCACATGTGTGACTGCCTTTAATGGTTTGGATGGAGTTGGTGATGTTGCTAGAGAAAATATCTGCTGAATGATGTATAAGGCAGGTTTTGCTAGCTGTTTTGTGACAGGGTTGAGAATCTTGTTGTGATTGAATCAAGGTTGTGTCATTTTGAGCTTAGGGTGTACCAGAAGATTTCTAAATTATGGAGGTTGTTTATACACAAAGACTGATGGTTTTTTGAGAATATTGTTGGTATGTTAGGATGCTTTCAATATGGGAAAGCCTGATGCTAATATTTTGTTTATCTTTTGTAGGCCTGGCTAGTACTTAGTCACTAGAGGTAATATCTTGTATTTCAGGTTTGGGTGATTGTGGAGTTTCAGCTAGTCAAAGTAGGTTATTAATGAGCGGTTTATAGTATCCTCTCTATAAAAGCTTTTTGAAGGTTTTCAAGGTGGGTTTGAAGACTTTCTGGGTTGGAGGAGATGGGGTGAGCCCGTAGGGCAATACTGCATGGATAAAGATTTTAGTGTTGAATGGGCGGCAGCTATCAAAATGCAGATATTGCTGTCTATATGTGGGTTTAAAATGTTTTGAATGGGCCATATGACTGCCAGTTTCCACAACAAGAAATGTCGCCTGGTCGTGGGATCGGTTTGAGGTGAACTGAAGAGCCAAAAAGAAGTTTAGGTTGTTTAAAAATAGGGTAAGATTGTCTTGGCCAACTTTCCACACCGTGAATATGTCATCGAAGAAGTGAAGCCAGCAAAGTGGTTTGTTGATTTGGTGGTAATATAGTGAAAAGCTTCAAAATGTTGAAGTCGAAGGTCAAATATCCTTTGGCTTCGATTTTGACATCTACAATAACCTTCGCATATTTGAAAAATTTCGAAGGAAGGATAAAACTTCGATAAACTATCAAATAATTTAAATTTATCCTACTAAATATTACATATTTCAATATTTGATAACTTTAAATTAAAAAGAATTTGAACACCAACTAGTAATTTAACTACCATAATGTGCGCATACTCAAAAGTGGGTAAGTAAATATTAATATATTATATTTACCATCGCCAACATAATTTTGTGAAAAATTAAAATACCTATAAAGAAATAACACTAAAGTCACTTGTATGAGGTAGAGAAATCGGTTTAGTTGTGCTTTATCATCCCATCTCGCATCTAATGTTTTGTCCATAATATTTTATCTCTGACAAATTTACAAGTGCATTTTATCACAGAGGTTTTTCATAGCTTCTTTGTGTTTTCTTTATTATTATTATTATTATTACTATTATTATTAATATTGAACCCCGGCCGCCAGCACAGAAGTCTGACGCCTTACCCCTAGACCACCTTTACTATTCAAAATGGCTGATACGGAAAGTGGGAAACGAAACAGAATTTTAATTTATAGGCATTTCAGATAAATGCAGATAAAAATACATGCATATGTAAAGTTTGCAAAATAATATTATTAACTTCATGATGTAAATAAAATTAAAACTTAATGATAATTTACTAAGCTATCAGTAAACCTGTGTACATTAATTATTAATATAGGCCTTGACTTCGACTTTTCTTCAAAGTTTCAAGCTTCGCTTCAACTTCGACTTTTCTATGAAGTTTCAAGCTTCGCTTCGCTTCACATTTAAAAAGAGCCCTTCGCACACCCCTATTTGGCGGTTAAATGCTATTTACAGTTTGCCCATGAACAGATTGGCACACGAAGGTGCCATCCTTGTACCCATCACTGTGCTTTTGGTTTGAATGAAGTTCTGATCCATGAATTGAAAGTGTTCTTTTCTAGTATAAATTTAGTGAAATCCAGAATAAATGATGTAGGTGTGGTATTGATCGGACACTTGTTGAGAAAATTTTCCACTGCAGCCAGACCATGAACATGAGGAATCTTGGTATACAGTGAGACAACGTCGATGGTGACAAGTATGGTGCTTTGAGGTAAAGGTTGGGGAAGGCTATTGAGTTTTTGAAGGAAATGGTTGGTGTCTTTGATGTGGGATGGTAGTCCGGTAACAAATTGTCGCATTTGTAGGTCAACATAGGCTGAAATTCTTTCTGTAAGTGATCCACATATGGAGATAATAGGCCTTCCTGGTGGTACTGTATCTGTGAATTTTGGAAGCTTGTAGAATTTAGGCATTATTGGGTTTTTGGTAGAAGAATTTGGACAATGGGTGGAGAAAGGTTTGGTCACTTGGTCTCTTTAGTTCTTGAAGCTGGTTGGCAAATTTGATAGTGGGATCATACTCAATTTTTTGATATGTGGATGAGTCTGAAAGTTGTCTGTGCGCTTCTGCGAAGTAATCATCTTTGTTCATTACTACTGTAGTGGATCCTTTACAGCCGATAGTATTAGGATGTTCTGATTCTGTTGGATGGATTTTATGGCTTGGCGGTGTTCCTGAGTTAGATTGTGGGTAATGTTTTGTAGAAATTTGGATCCAAAACTTATTGAAGTGTAACTTTTACTACTTCCTGAGGAAGATGCTATAATAGCATCAAAATATCGAAGTGTGTGTAAATAAATATTTGTTTTTACTTTTATTTGTGCTCTACCATTTTCCTAGCATTCTTTCATTTTATTTATTACAAATTATACTTTCTTTAGTAATGCTATAACTTTTACTAGTATTGCCATAATAGCTATAAAATCAATATATATTTTTTATCTAAAATAATTTCTAAACAATTTTTTTTTAACTTTCTGTCTTGTCCTGTTCCTAATATTTTGAGTCATTTCCTGTCCTGCAGTAAAAATGTAACTCCCATCCATCTCTAATAGAAAAATTATTTTTCATTATAAAAAGTCATTAAATATTTTACCCTTTTCTCCACAAAATTGTTTCAAATTAACTTTTATCCATGTATTAAGCCTACATAATACTACTAGAAAATTACAGATAAAATTCTCATTCGTAAACTTTAAATATTTGCCTTTGCTCCCAATATAACCACATAATAGCCAGTTAAAACACATGTTATACTACTTCTTTACCTCTGGATAGGGGAGGAAAAACATTTTTCAATACTGGAGCGTTTTATTGGTTATAGGAATATTATGAAGAAAATTATGATAGTGCAGCTTGTAATTTTTTTTTTCTGACACCTTTGGACAAAACAATCAAACAATGATGGTGTCTGCTAACAAGTAAATATATTTATACTGTTGAGATCGTTAACTCTAACTGAAATTGATCATTATTTATTTAAGGCCAATTCCCAAAATGATTTATTCACTTTAATTTTGTGTATTTATAATACGTTATAAATTCTACATTGATTTGGATATGTTATGCCATTCATTTTAATGTGCTCAATACATTTTTCAAAAATACATCTCACAATATTTTGTTGTTTTGTACAATATATTATACTACTGTACTGTACAATATATACTTCTCTTGAAATGCCAGAGGACTGAGAACTTCGAGTAGAGTCAAACGTTGTTACACTAGAAGCCATGTGTGTAATCTCCTTGACAGCCCTTAGTGATGCTGAACTATTTTCCAACATGGTGGTGGATGCTGCCCAGGCTGTAAAAGTCACTGATGGAAAGGGAAACTACCAATACCCTGTGAAAGCAGTGAATATCCTTAAGGCTCATGGTCGCAGTGCTCGAGAGAGCGTTCTAGTGCCAGGCTATGCACTTAACTCCACTGTAGCATCACAAGGTACATACTGACATGCAACAAAATTCTAAAAATCATATAGTTTAAAATTATTAATTAATTTTCTTGAAGTTAAAAAAAATTGAAACTATGTAGGGTACATCCAATAAAGCACTGAGGTTGACTAAAGGTGTGGCATATACAGAATATTTAGTGACACTAAGCTCCAAGAACTGTTGTAATTAGGGCTGAGCCAATGCCTTTCATTGACCCGATCATTTGGCAACTATGGGATTGTTGGTTAAGCCATTTCTTGGAATTGAGGGGTAAGGGGGTCACTAGTGTATTATTATTATTATTAACACCGCGTCTTACTACCCGTTTGGTTTATACGCACTTACGCTAATGTGGAATGGTAGGATGATTGTGAGATGAAATGGAGGACCTACAGTTTAACGTGGAATCCGAACCACGACAGAGGCCTGGCAATCCACACATTCACAAGTTGTGATTAATATACATCTTGTCAGAGGTGAAGGAAGGGTTTGGCAATCAAATAAATCTGTGCCGGGATTGGGGATTGAACCTCGGGCCCTCAGCACAGAAGTCTTGACACCTTACCCCTAGACCACCAGGTCACCCGTCTACTAGTGTACGCTCAAATTAAATAGTTACTTCTTCCTTCCTCTAGCAAAAGAAAAGTGGGGATAGAAAGTGAATGTTAAAACCATACTATTCCAAAAATAGACTACATTTTTACCCCAAGCATAACCCTCATGAAACCTTAGCGCGGTCTATAATCGCATCCTTGAATAATACATAACAGATGTTGTACCTTTGAGGACTGTATGTGTACCCTGACTTCCTTATGAATAGCTTTATCTGACAGCTAGGAAAAACTGCCAGATCTACTCACAGTGTGTGTGCATGTGCATGCGCTTTCAAAACTAGTCCATGGATACAGGACCTATCATCTTTATCTTTTATATCTTAAACAATCAATACTCAAGGATCTTGGCCCTGTCAAGTGCAAGTCTAAAACCTAGTTTGTGGGATGGTGAGCGGGAGGGTGAAAGGCATGGCGTGGTATTACAACAGACCAAAGTATTCTTCCACGCCAACAAGAACAGATGGATCATGGAAACAGTAGATGGCGCTAGCTTCCGGACATGTCTTGCGGAAAAATCATATGTTTGGAAATATAAGTTTTCTCAGGAATTAATGAAATTTTTATAGTAATATTTACAACACTTCTTCTAAGATAATGTATCAATGTTTATTAGGTGTTACATTTTCTTATTTTTTGTTATAAGCTGGCAGTGTTTTATTGAAAGGTGTCAAAATTATTGATATTTGATCAATGTTAAAATTAGATATGGTTCGGATCCACTATTTCTTGCATCTGAATCTACAGTTTATTTTCAAATCTCAAATCCAAATCCTAGCAAATTGTTTGAAATTTTAATGATTTACAAAATGACCTACATTATGCAATATAAGCCTAAACTTAAAATCAAGATTTATTTCAATCATGTTTTCAATTTTAATCAATCCCAAACACCCCTCGCAAAATACAGGTTAAAATCCAGCCAAATTAAACAATCTAGACTCATATTAATTTTTTTTAAATCAAATCAATCAAAATTTGAGTGTCTCTTAGTCATTTTTAAAAGTGTTGTTAAAATGAGTTAAGCTTCTAAAAAAACATGTGAAATAAACAGATTAGGCCTATTTATCCTTTGATCAACTTTAATCATCATTGAAGGATTAAAATTTATTTTAATAAGATAGCAAAAATAAAAATACAAACAGATATTTTTAATAAAGACTAAAACAACATGCTTAACAATTAAACATACATTGGAAATAGTGACCTCAATAATGCCTAAGTATGTTTTATTATTATTTTCTTATATATCCATTATCTATCTTCGTGTATAAAACAAAAAATATATTCGATTCCTGGGATATATCGATTTCTGAAAATACATTCTATTTAAAACTCGAACATATTTTCGACTACAATATGTTCATTCCCACATTATAAGACAGGACTATGTTTGAATATTTTCACAATTACTTCAATAACATATTTAAAAAAAACACAAACTCTTAATTAAAATCAATTTAAAAATAAATAATGAATATCCAAGTCGTTATTTGATTCTTAAAACTCGATAGCGCTTACTAAGTGATCAGATTACCTAAATAGTTTTTAAACAAACAATCGATATACAATACATAGGCCAGTAGGAATAAATAATCAGTTTTATTTGTGTCTGATGGTTGACAGTATTTATTTTACATGAAACCCAACAAAATGTCTAACTTAAGGGTCGTATGCAATATATTGGGGCTCTTCGCATAGTTGTAGATAATTAAAACCAGTTGGGTAGTAAGAATTAAGAGTATCTTTATTTTAATCATCACTCAGGCGAGTAAACATAGTATACGTCATGGCGGCCGACTTTGTATCGTGTGTAATGGCTGCAGATTTTGTATCATATGTAATGTGTTCTTATATCTGTTTAAAAAAAGGCCATAATTTGTTTTATTTATTTCAAGTTTATTTGTAATTATAGTTTTGATTTTTAATGTTTTAAGAGTTTTAATGTGTTCATTAAAATATTTACAAGATTGTTTGTGAGGTGAAAGTTTTAGAAGTGAACATGTGCCGAAACGGTCAAGTCCAAGTTTCCCATAGAGGTGGAAGATTTTCCTCACCTAATAATTATTTTTGCTGTTATTTGATCAGCAATAAAAAATGTGACCTGTTATTTAAATAAACACAATATTGAATTTAAAATGCAACAGAAATTGAATTAAGCTTAAAAATAGTGATTTTTCACAATATAAGCGATTTCTTCGGCTTTGGCCAAAGGTGAAAAAGAAAACAAAGTTTGGCTTCAGCTTCTGTCAAAAAAATAACCTTGGTCAGACACTACTGTCATGAGGAGAAACAGGATAAAGAATTGATTTATCCAAGAAAGAGTTGGATACAGGGAGTACATGAGATAGTAGAGGAAGCAAGGCTGAGATGGTGTGGTCATGTATTAAGGATGAAAAAAGAGATAATACCAAAGAGAATGATCTAGATGAAGTATGTAGGGAAAAAAATCGCATGAGAGACCAATAAAGAGATTAGAGGAGCAGTTAAAGTTTGCAAGTTAGGAGAGAAGACTGGTCAAAGGATAGAGAAAGATGGAGGTATTTTACTAAACTGACCTGGCCACAGGCTGGAAACAGTGATAATGATTTTAAGCTATGATTATTGCTTTCCTATGTAACTATTTTATATGTTATCCTCATATGTATCTTTTTAGTGTGGAGCTGTTTTGTGACTGTTGATCACCACTTTAATAAAGGAAATTGAAATTATTATTTATAAGAATCCATACTCACTGCTAAGCAAATTGGATCTGTGACAAAGGATTTACCCTACTACCTTATACTTTTTTCAAATGGTCTCCACAGATTGTTTTTAATTAAAGTGTGTTTATTCGTGTAATGAATAAAAAAATGTTTTTGGTAAAAACTTAATGTGATGTAGCACTATAATAGTGAAAATAAAATGAATCTTTGGCTGTGGCCTTAGTTGCCTGATGTTTACTTGTAGTGATACTAAGAAACCATTATCTAATCACTGTTGTATTGTCAGGCTTTTATTTTTAATGACACTAAAGAACTATAATCCACTCACTTCTGTAATATTGTTAAGTCTTCTTATATTAAATAACTATAAACTGGGAACTGCTTTAATTTTGATGAGTGTCTTTTGCAGCAATGCCAAAGAAGGTTCTCAACGCCAAGATTGCATGTTTGGACTTTTCTCTACAGAAAGCGAAAATGAAGATGGGAGTTCAGGTAAGATCATCGATTTCTATACAAAATTAATATATGATAGATTAACGTTGTTTTTACATCCATTACTGTTTCCAGCCTGTGACTTGGGTCACTTTTTTATTTGAGTCATATTTTTTCGCTACCGGCTGGCTAGGCCTGTCGTAACTTCATATGCCTTATAATCTAACTTAAGACAGTCACAACATCCCATCCCCGGCCATTAATATATCACTGTTAAAAGGTACATTTCACCAATTATAAATTGTTGGGTCATGCCAGTAATAAATCCCGGTACCCTTAGCTCAGTAGAGACACACATCGACTATGAAGATGTCAGATATATAAATTAACTAAAAGTTAATAAATGGTAATTAGAGATGGAGCTTTTTGAATTTCTTGATTCTCTTGTGTCTCTTTTATTGATTCCACTTTCAAATATTATAAATAAAACTTATTGCATTTCTTATGGTTTCAATTTTCCCTCTTTTTTAAATTCCTTTAATATACCATAATTTATGAATCATAATTTTTTTTTAGATTAAATTATTTTCTAGATACACCAATTTAATAAACGCTGGAATGGTGACCTGGTGGTCTAGGGGTAAGGTGTCAGACTTCTGTGCTAGGGGTCCGGGGTTCAATCCCCGGTCCCGGCACAGATTTATCTAATTACCAAACCCTTCATTTTCCTCTGACAAGACATCTTGTGAATGTGGGGAATGCCAGGCCTCCACTGTGGTTCGGATTCTACGTTAAACTGTAGGTCCTCCATTTCATCTCACTATCACCCTACCATTACACATTAGCATAAGTGCGTATAACCCGAATGGGTTGTAAGACGCAGTGCTAATAATAATAATAAACGCTGAAAGGTGGTTGGAAGGGTAAACCTGCACACTTAATAGAACATTTTAAGTCTTAAAGCTAACATTCACATCACAAGAGTCTACCACCTTAGCTCACTTGATAGTGTGTATGTCTACTGCACTAAGGGTCCTAGGTTTGATTCATGGTATGGCCAAAAAATGTACCATTAGTAAAATGTGAGTTTCGCCTTTCATACTGATGAATTAATGAATGAGGGCATGATGTTGAGTCTGTTATAGATTTAAGCTATTTTATAAGTCATGTGCTGATATAATTCGGTTCAGAAAGTGCACATTAAATAACTATTAAATGAAGAAAATATAATACTACAACATGTTATAGTAATTTTCAGGACACACTTGGTGACCTCACTACAGCACTTGACTATAGTTAAAGGTTGTTCATTATAGCTTGAATACTGCTGTTACCTTCTTCAAAAGAAGATTATTAGTATACTATTAGGTCAAATCATGATTTAAATTAAAAGGGATAGCCAGCACACTTACCTGAGAAGAAATTGTTTAGATAAAATAATAATAAAATTACTTACCGACTAACTGGCATTAGGAAATCAAATGTTCATTTCTAAACCTATTTTCTGGTTGGCCTCTAGAAAAACTTCTGTATTTCTTTTAACATATTTAGGCTACTCGGTGACCTGGCGGTCTGGGGTTAAGGTGTCAGACTTCTATGCTGGGGTCCGGGGTTCAATCCTCTGTCCCGGCAAAGATTTATCTGATTACCAAACCCTTCCTTCACCTCTGACAAGACATCTTGTGAATGTGGGGAATGCCAGGCCTCCACCGTGGTTCGGATTCCACGTTAAACTGTAGGTCCTTCATTTCATCTCACAATCACCCTACCATTACACATTAGCGTAAGTGTGTATAACCCGAACGGGTAGTAAGACACGCAATAATAATAATAATTTAGGCTACTCTTACTTCTTTTTCTAATTTTAGAATTAAAAGTAATGTGGAAAGTGCATTTCCTTGTTTTATTACAAAATGTATTTTGAAATCTTCTATTGAAAACCAACATGTACCCTACCACCTCATTTAGCACCACATTTAGCTTGACCGTTTTTTTGGTATTCCAAAATTAATTACAATTTCATAAAATAAGTTTTTTTAAGTGAATCATATTTGGAAGAAGGTACAGGAAAGGTAGATAGAAACATATAAAAGGAGGACAAACACAATATGGCCTATACAATGAAAAGAACAACACAGTTTACACTTTACACTACTGCCAATGGACAAAGAGGTAATGGATGTCTCCTAAAGAAAACTGATCGTCACCGCCCAATCCCCCGACCTAGGTTTCATTCTATCGGAACTCATCAGGGAGGAGTGTGAAACACGCAACACAACTTCCTAAAAGAGAAAACCAAAAAACACAAAAGAGGAGAAAAAAAGGAAAATGGTAAAGAATAATTTTTTGTGTTTATCCTCTGCGAAAGCCATAAATCTCGTAAACATTTTGTAGAATAGCGTTTATAATGATAATACCTCTAATCTCTACACTTGTTAAACTCTATTTTATCTCCCCTTTTGAAAATGGATTTTATTATACTCTTTTTTTTCATTTCTCTAGTCTATACTAATAAACATAAAAACAAATCTTTAAAGATGAGCTTCTTTATAACAGGCATATTGTTAAGGTTCTGGATTTTTAGAAACATAGAGCAGAACACCGGAGTATGACTAGAGGTTGATCACTCTAACTTATGTGACATGTCAAATCTCCAGTTACATTTACTACTATGTTCGGCTTTAAACCCAAAGCATTATTCACTCAGTTAAATATCATCTAAAGATTTGTTTGGTATAGGTCCTAATAACAGATCCAGAGAAACTGGAGGGAATTCGTCAAAGGGAGTTTGATATCACCAAGGAAAGGATTCAGAAGATCTTGGCAGTGGGAACCAATGTCATCCTCTGTACCGGTGGCATTGATGATCTCTGCCTTAAGGTAATAAGACACCCTGTTATCTTTATGTGTAACTTGACAGTGATTGAAATAATTTATGTTCTAACACTGCCACTTTATGTGTGACCTGGAAGTAATTGAGATATTCCACCTCAGGACTCTGGATTAAATTTGGTCTATGTTTAAAACTAACATATTATATTAAATTACATGTTATTGTTTCTAAATGGTAAAAAAAAAAGTGTTTTATAGGGAGGCAGAGTTTGGTTGACTAATGTAAGAAATTTTCCAACCCTGATGATATTTTGTGTGGTTCAGACATTTTTATTAGGGGTGTTGGGGAATTTTATCAATCCCCCTCCCCCCCATTTACTGCCTGATCATCACTCTTAATCTTTGGTAGATAGTCTTCTTTGTTCTTTATCAAACTTGGTGTCTGGGGATAAGGTTATTTTACCACTTGGAGAGACAAACAAGTTGGGGAGCCTTAGGTTTTAATAATATTATAACTTTTACAAGTCTTACCATATTAGTGTAGAAATCAATATATTTTTAATCTAAATTATTCCAAAGTGTAATTTTAAAATTTCGAGTTCCCGTCCTGAATTCCAATATTTTGACTCATTTCTCGTCCTGAAGTAAAAAAGTAATTCTTGTTCATCCCTAAATTTTATCCAATTTTAGTATCTATTTTTGAGTCGGTAAAAGGCCAGTTTCTAAACACGGCATGCCTACTTTCACAATTACGGTTTTACCTTCTATGAATCAAAACTCTACGGACCATATAATACATCCCAGAGCATAACACTATATTAACAAACAATAATATAAGTAGCTTGAAACACTTAACTGAATTAAATATTAAGTATTATACATTCTTTTCTGCTAGTGGGTTCAAACTCAACCAAGGTCAACGGAATTATCTCGAGCGGTAAAAATTCGTAGCACAACTTCCTCTGGAGGGGAATTATAGCCGATGGTCCCATGTAATTTGTGGCATGTAAAATAACCTTGGAAGGTATGTGAAAATATCCTTCCTGGAAAAATTGATAGACCCTTTCACTCTCGCTCCTAGAAATTCTCTTGTGCTAATATAATCATTCAGTTCAGAAAGTACAAGTTAAATACCTCAAATAAATCAATTTATTACCATCTTTTGCATGTGTGTTTGTTTTAACTGCACAGCCATGTTACATTTTGTGTTTCAAGAAGACAGTGGTAGGTGACACTATCAATTTAATCAGTCGGGTAGGGAATTGGTGAACTATTTGCTAGTAAAGAAGTTGTCTTGTCAACAGACTATATGGAGATATTAAAAATAAGACGGGTTTCATTTCCAACGCATGAAATGTGCGTTGACAAACTAATAAATAAATGCTGGTAAATCATTGCCAACCTGTCCCATTGCCCTTTATGGTTAATACAGCTGCTAATCAAATGTTTTATTTCAGTATTTTGTGGAGGCTGGAGCAATGGCTGTCAGGAGGTGCAAGAAGTCCGACCTGAAGAGAATCGCTAAAGCGACAGGAGCGGCTTATCTCACTTCGCTCTCAAACCTGGAGGGTCAGTCCTAATAAATCTATTTTGGGTAGAGATGGGCCACTCGAATCTTCAAATCATCGAATTCATTGAGTTCTGACAAGTATTCGAGATTCAAGGATTCTGTGTTTTACTGGATTTGATGATCAAATCTTTCACCTCATAAACAAAACTTAATACTTTGAATTAAAAAATTGCTTAGTTAGGTCTACTTGAAAAGCACAACTTAATCCGTAATATTTATTTTGTCAGACGAAAGAGATAAACATGAATAAAATCTTCCTTAAAAAAAATTGTTAGGTGTGGAAAATCTTACGTGGCTAGTACCCTACCCTCCCAACTGTATGGGAAGCTTGGACTCGACTTTTTCGGCACATGCTCATTTCTAAAATTTATACCTCACAAACAATCTTGTAAATATTTTAATGGACACACTAAAACTCTTCAAAAACTGAAAATCAAAACTAGAATTACAAATAAACTCTTAACCAAACAAATTACGGCTTTAACGGAAATAACACATTACGCATAATAGAAAGTCAGCCGCTATTACACAACATATAAAGTCAGCCACCAAGACGTATATTAGGTTTACTCGCCCGAGTGATGATTAAAATAAAGATACTGTTAATTCTCACTACCCAACTGGTTTTAATTATCTACACCTATGCAAAGAACCCCAATTTATTGCATACGATCCTTAAGTTAGACATTTTGTTGGGTTTCATGAAAAATTAGTACTGTCAACAGTCGGACAGCGATAAAACTGTATTTATCCCTACCGGCCTACATATCGTTTATCGACTGTTTGTTTAAAATCGATTCAGGTAATCTGATCACTTAGTAAGCACTCTTAATCCATTATTTGTTTTTAAATTGATTTTAACTTAAGAATTTATTATTTTTTTAATTGTGTTATTAAAGTAATTGTAAAAATATACAAACGTAGTGCTGCCTTATAAAATGGGTATGGACATATTGTAGTCGAAAATATGTTCGTATTTTAAATAGAATGTTTTTTCAGAAATTGATATAGTGCAAGAATCGAATATATTTGTTTTCTACGTGAAAATAGATAAGGGATATATATAATAAAATAATAATAAAACATACTTAGGCATTATTGAGCTCACTATTTCCAATGTATGTTTAATTGTTAAGCATGTTCTATGCAAAGAACCCCAATTTATTGCATACGATCCTTAAGTTAGACATTTTGTTGGGTTTCATGAAAAATTAGTACTGTCAACAGTCGGACAGCGATAAAACTGTATTTATCCCTACCGGCCTACATATCGTTTATCGACTGTTTGTTTAAAATCGATTCAGGTAATCTGATCACTTAGTAAGCACTCTTAATCCATTATTTGTTTTTAAATTGATTTTAACTTAAGAATTTATTATTTTTTTAATTGTGTTATTAAAGTAATTGTAAAAATATACAAACGTAGTGCTGCCTTATAAAATGGGTATGGACATATTGTAGTCGAAAATATGTTCGTATTTTAAATAGAATGTTTTTTCAGAAATTGATATAGTGCAAGAATCGAATATATTTGTTTTCTACGTGAAAATAGATAAGGGATATATATAATAAAATAATAATAAAACATACTTAGGCATTATTGAGCTCACTATTTCCAATGTATGTTTAATTGTTAAGCATGTTGTTTTAGTCTTTATTAAAAATATCTGGTTGTATTTTTATTTTTACTATCTTAATACAATAAAATATCCTTTAATGAGGATAAAAGTTGATCAAAGGATAACTAGGCTCAATTTGTTTATTTCACATGTTTTTTAGAAGCTAAACTCATTTTAACAACACTTTTATAAATAATTACTGACACTCAAATTTTGATTAATTTGATTTTTAAACAATAATATGAGTCTAGATTGTTTAATTTGACTGGATTTTAACCTGGATTTGCGAGGGATGGTTGGGGTTGATTTAAATTGAAAGCATTAGTGAAATAAATCCTAATTCACAGTTTAAGCCTATATTGTGTAATGAAATTTTCAAACATTTTTACAGCAACCACATCTTGATTTTTAATATATAAAAAATCAGAGTTTTATATACAGCACTTACCCGAATCTAAGACGACCTCCAGTTTATCAGTGGTTCCGGATAGGTTTTTTAAAAGTAGTTATTATTTTATCATTATTTAAGAAAATTATTATTATTGTAGACATATTTTGTAATAATAACAATTTTTTTAATTTATAAAACAAAACACCTGTGTTGAATATTAACATCTAATTAGGGTTACAAAATTGCTAAGGAATTTCTTTTTTTGTTGCAAATCTTTCTTTTGCATAAGAAGGTTAACTTTGAAATAGTTTCATAAAAACAATGAGAAGTAAATTCTTACTATGACAAATGATAATCGCCTGTGAAAATTCAAATTTCATACATACCCTAATCCCCTTAAATACGAACATTGGACTCAACCATTAACACTCAGGCTTCTAAAACATGACACTTTCACTTTTATAATTAATAGAAAATAATTTAAACTAACTATAGGAAGAAATCAAAGAATAAATTTAGAACAAACTGTTGCTTTTATCAGGAAATACATTTTACATGTTACAAAAAATCTAACCAATAAACATGTCTGCTCTGATTTACCATAAAAGTCAACCGCCATGACTGCCAAGCGTAAATAATTGGTGAATATAAACAAGCATCTTTATTATTTCGAAATCGATCATCTATGTGCATCTAATCAAGGTTAATGATTTACTTAATACTATCCTAAAGTTAGATATGTTATGGTGGAGTTTCATGAATTAAAATTAAAGTTTTGCATCACTAAAATTAGCTAATAAACTCAACGTATTATGTATTGTCTGTTTAAAATCGATTCAAGTTTTCTTATCACTTCTTACTTGTCAAGTATTATGTAGGCAAAGTCTTGCGAATCAAATATATAGTAATTTGATAATTCATTATTTGTTTTTAAATCTATTTTGATTATTGTGAATGGCTGAATTTTTAATGTCGAAGTGAATTAATTGTTAAAGTAATCAAAAAAAGCACAACAAAATAAAATTCAATTTGATTATTTTAATCATTCGATTATGCACATCAATATCCCCAACACATTTGAGGAGTTAACCATGTTGAATACTAAATAGAGGTATTGAGATTTTTAGCGTGTAAACCAGTCGATACTATGAGTATCAAGGAATCCAGTATCGGGCAATAACCTAAAAAAAAAGCCTAAAAATCCGTGAAAATAACCAAATATCCTGTGATCTGTGTTGTACCTTTAAAATCCGGGAAAATGGATAAAATCTGTAAAAAAGGCAGCCCTGCACTATTGTATTAATATTAAATAAAGATGTAAAATATTACCTTTTGATGAAACCAAATCCTTAGTCTGCATTTTTAAGACGACACTGACATACTCTGTTCTGTTCCAGTGTATTTGAATGACATACCCAGGTCTGACCCATTGTATTCGAATGACATACTCAGCTCTGACCCATTGTATTTGATTGACATAATCAGCTCTGACCTACTATATTTGTTTGACATGGCTCCATTAATATTGGTTTGTTTCAACAATCTAATTAACCCTATTTAGTAGGAGTTTGCGAACTTCGGTTTCTTCATTCGAGTCGAACTCTAGTTGATTATTTCTAAAAGCTCTTGAATTTGAGTCGAGTTTGAGTATTGTATATTCATAATTTTAAAATGTTGGAAAGTATATTAAAACACATGTTCTTAAAAGATGAATGGCACTCATATTTATAAATAGTAAATAATTTTGAAAAAAAAGTTAACCAACAGAAATATTGGTTTTTAAATTAGAAATAACACTTATAAAACACAATTTAAAAATAAGAACAACACTCAAATAAAAATCTATAATAAAATATAATTAAATTGGTTGCAACATCTCATGTCTTTAAGCACATTAAAATTACACTAACAATTATAAAAAAAGTTAATAAAATGAATAATTGCATGATGGCTTGAAAATGTAAAAGACAGTGTACAGTAAGGAATAGTGAAGGAAGCCAACCTGAAAGGAGAGTTAGGTTAGGCTTAGATATAAACAAACACACTTCTCTCTTCATGTCTTCTTAAACTTATACCACTTTCCACTTCTTTAAAACTTCCACAGTTGCACGTTAGTTTGAATTTTCGGGAATATTATTTCTTCATTAATGTCTTTTCATATGAAAAATAAATATTTTCGAAGATTCAAAACAATGTGCAAATGTGGATGTTTGAAGAAGTGGGAAGTGTAAAAGTGTAGTAAAAAAATAGGGAAGTGTTCGAGAAGAGTTTGTTTATATCTAGGTCTATCTAACTATCCTTTCAGGTTGGCTACCTTCACTATCACTTTACATTATTCTAAAGTGTTTCCACACTGTCTTGATAAAAGGTTAAAAAAAATTGTTTTAATAAGCTGATATTTTCCCAAAATATGCTTCAGTAACTTAATTTACCCTATAAGAAAACATAATAATCAAAACAATTAGAAATTTGAAGTGTTTCATATTGCGTTTATTATTCCTTTAGTGTAATCGTGCATAATCACGTCTTCTATTCCATTTCCATTCCTCTATGCACAGTTGCACACGTGTGTTGTACAGGCTCTTGATAAACATTATTTTAACCAGAAATTTACTTAGATTCAATTTTTAATGCTTATAAAAGTTTATGCTGATACTTTAGAATTAAAAATAATTTAACTAAAATAATGTTTCTAGCAAACAATATGAAATAGTAAATGCTTTTTTAATTTAAATGTAGTAAGTTTGGTAAAATATCTATTGCAATAAATAAGATCAACATTGATTTTAAACAGGTTAAACAACTTAATTCTATAACTAAATAGTAACTAAACTATATCTAGTTTTTGTAGCTAAACTTATTATATAATATGAGTTTTAAATATCTTATGTTTGAAAACATTTAATATGATAATATATTCTTGATATAAAATTTTAATTGAACATAAATTATTATTTTAGAAAGGGACCAGGTAAAAATAGTAAAAAGAATCATTCATTTATTTAGTAATCTTCTTATTTATTTTCAACTGTTTTATATGTTGACAATGCTCAAGAACCGTTACTAATACACTATATGTTTGTCTGTAGGAGAGGAGACATTTGAAGCGTCAGCAGTAGGCGAGGCAACCGAGGTGGTCCAGGAACTTATATGTGATGAGGAACTTATTCTTATTAAAGGGTAAGCTTAATCTCTTAGAATTGATAAACATATAAACACATGTTTCATATTACCATTGTTTAAGGAAATTAATGAACCCATTTAATGATTTGAAACCCCAACTGTTTCAGTCCCAAGGCACGTACAGCTAGCTCCATTATCTTGCGGGGCCCTAACGACTTCTACTGTGATGAGATGGAGCGTTCGGTGCATGATGCGCTTTGTGTGGTGAAGAGGGTCCTTGAAAGCAAGACTGTGGTGGCCGGAGGGGGTTGTGTGGAGGCTGCTTTGTCCATCTATTTGGAGAACTTTGCCACTTCACTGGTAAGCTAGCAGTGTTGCATCAATTGTGTTATTGTCAACTGTTGTATATAGAGTAGCAATATCACAAGTGACTGTTTCAGAGCTCTCGAGAGCAGTTAGCCATTGCAGAGTTCGCCAAATCTCTTCTTGTCATTCCTAAGACCCTCTCTGTGAACGCTGCTCAAGATGCTACAGACCTGGTTGCAAAACTGCGTGCTTATCACAACTCCAGCCAGACCAAAGTCGAACATCAGCACTTGAAGTGGTGAGTAACTTGCACCAGGCACCAGCCTTAAAGTGGTAACCTTCACTGACAACCAGCACTTTAACAGGGTGTCTACTGAGTTGGTGAAACAAAAATTAGTTTCTTTTAGGTGACTATTTTTAACCACAAAATTCCTTCAGTAAATGGCCGAACTTTATATAATGCATATATAGGCATAATGCACTCACACACAACATTACTTTTAATTATATGGTGAATGTTAGGGTTAACCTGGTCCTTGGTATCACAGTAAAAACAATCAGGCAACTTGTGGCTAGCGCATGGCATTATGGGTAGTGGGTGGCTCGAAATTCGTCATGTTCGCATTGTTACAATACATGGAAAATTCAAATAATTTTTTTTTATTACTTAATGGCCAAATTATTGAAAATTCGTGATCTAGTAGACACCTGAGAGTAAATCTTACTGACACATTTTTCTAATGTTATTCTAATTGATATTTAAGGAAATCTCATTAAATTAAGGATACTCCCTCCTTACTCTATGTAAAGAATATCATATTGCTGCGCATGCGCATATAGCATGCTGGGTTATACGAGTCTTGCCAAATATTACAAAAACAATATTTGGTCTTATTCTTCATAAGATAATATTTGAGTGATGTGTTTATTTTATTTGTACAATGATAATAAAATAAATACTGCTAAAGGCATTCAACAAAAACGCTATTCATTTTCAAAAATTCTCTGCATTTAATATAATGCCTCTATATTAATATCATAGTACCTAGTGTATGTACCGCACCACTCAGTTCAAATACAACTGTAATTTAATTTTATATTAAGATGTGTAAACAAATATTGGATATCCCTAATGTGTAATACAAATAATTACAAAACCAACCCCAGCCCCCAAATGCTGCATTCAGCATAGTATGGGGTTTTTGCAAGCTATATTCCATTCACGATAGGTTTTTACCTGGATGACAGTTCGAAAATCATATGCTTAGGTTTTGGGTTGCCAATACTTGTAAAAGATCACAGTTTTGTTATAAATATAAAGCTCTTTAATTACCTGTTATATATTACATTTAAAATAACGTAAACTTAAGTTTTCTCATACTATTTCATTTTTTTTAAATAATTTCTTTATGTCCAACTCGAAACAATATTTTAAACATAATTAAAAGTACTTATTTTTCGTTTTGGAACGTTACTGATTTTGTGGATTATAGTGCATACATCAATACCTTTTAATACAGGCATCGTATTTACTTGGAAAAGAGAAAATAGTTGTCATTTTTTTTACATACAATACATGATTTTATGATTATTTTATCGTATTTTGAAATATTTAACTGAATAAAGTATTTTCATCAACTGAGTGTCCGCATCATTGTAAAAAACTTGTTTACCGTTATGTTCAATCATATGGTTTTAAATTCGTCAGTCGCCATTTTGAGGCTATGTTCGT
>CABFOW010000346.1:105021-164708 GCA_902141385.1 Timema californicum | reverse complement strand
TGTGAATGGGGCATTGCTTTAAATGATGATAAACTTCCAATATATTGTGTCAGCGATAATGCTACAAATGTTCGTTCTGCAGTTAATTCCCTGTTTATTTCCATTCCATGTTTTGCCCATTCCCTACAATTAGCTATCCATGATGCCAAAGCAGAATGTTCTGGGGTTTTTACGCTTTTGACAAAGGCAAAAGCAATTGTGGGACATTACAGTCATAGTCCATCCGCCACGAGTGCCCAGATCAACAAACCCCTATATCTGGTGGAGGGAAGAGGGTTCTCGGAAATATCCTAATGTCTCCAACGTAGCCCTCAAATACCTGGGAATACCTGCTACAAGTGTGTGCAGTGAAAGGGTCTTTTCTAGTTTAGTAAACATTGTAACTGCCAGGCGTGAAACGTTAACTCCTATTCATGTCGAGGAATTAACATTCTTTCAAAATAACTTGAAGAGAAAGTAACACTTCTAACTGCCTGTGTAAATAATGTCTTACAATGTTTGTTTTTATTTCAACTTCTAAATTGTAAGGTTTTATTAAAGTTAGATAAAATATATCAATTTAATAGCATTTGAACTAAATATAAATATATTAAGGCTAAAAACATCAGTTTAAAAAAAAAAATAGTTTGTTTTAAGAGCTATTATTAGTTTAAATTTTATTCGAACTTCGATTCGACTTCGAGAATATTCTTGAATATTCGCTTCGACTTCGCTTCGAACTGAAAAAACTGGCTTCGCACACCCCTATTAGGGATTACTTCTAGTAACATTTCGAGCTGTCATTTAGGTAAACTTAGCTCGTGAATGCCTTATAGTTGACCTCACTAATGCTGACATGCAGCTAAATTTTTAATATAGCAATGTAAAGCTTTCCATCCCAATTCTGAATACTAAGAATGTCATATCACAGGGCTGGTACAGGGAATAGTGTCCTGTTAAAAGGCTAGTTTAGGTAAGTGTCCTGTTAAAAGGCTAGTTTAGGTAAGTGTCCTGTTAAAAGGCTAGTTTAGGGAATAGTGTCCTGTTAAAGGACTCATACAGGGAATGTCATCTTACAGGCTTGGTACAGAGAAAAATACCATGTTACAGGGTTGGTCTGGACTTACTGGAAGGTACAGTCCGTGACAACAAGAAGGCGGGAGTCTTAGAGCCAGCTATTTCTAAGATTAAATCCCTCAAGTTTGCCACAGAAGCAGCTATTACCATCCTGCGCATTGATGACATGATTCGTCTTGATCCAGAACGCAAGGATGACAAGTCTTATAGAGACGCCTATGAAAGGGGGGAACTTGAGGATTGAGCCCAGATGTCTTAACCTCCTATCTCACCATGTCACTTTTTTATTTTTAGTGAATGTTAAGCCTATTTTGAATATTGAAACTTCAAATTCATTTCCAACATAAATAATATTTGTATTTAATAATACTTGTAATAATATTTGTAGACTTTAAGGATTTGATTAGTCACAATTTTGTATCCAAATAGATCTCAGATTCAATATAATTTAATTCAAATGTCAAACTTCTGAATAATTTAATATTTTATAGAAATATAAATTGATTCATTATTAAAATATAATCCACAATTCCAGCATAGCATTTTGGGTGTTGTGACTGTATTTACATTTTATTTATAGAATCAACCCACATTATTTAAGTTAGTCTTAAAAACTTGCAAATTTGATAGTATTAATCATCTATTCATTGTGAGGATGTGATTTTTATGACCCAATTTTTTATTGGACTCGATTCAAAACTATATATAATTCAGCCTAAGAATCTATACAGATTCCTCTTTGAAAACATTTGTATTATAAAATTTGATTTTCACAGGTTAAATGAAGGTAATAAACACTTAATGTGCAAGATGGAACACTTATTTCATGAGCTTTGTATGATAAATTTATTTTGTGACATGGCTTTTGTTTTGGTTTAGAAATATTAACTTAAATTACACACTAATTTTAATTTTACACTGGTATTAACCAAGATAATTAACACTATTATTAAAGACATTTTCCAAATATTATTTAAAATCTGATAACTAACAAATTACAATTTTCAAAGAAGTTGTTTAATTTTACATTATTAGCAGTATACAGTAAATAATTATCATTTGGTTTTAAATGAGACTATGAAAACAATCATTCAACAATGTGAAAGCTTAATGATTCATATGGATTGCCAATTTGTTGGTTCTTCTATATTTCCTTGTCTGTACTGAAATAAAAATTGTTTCTATCTCTTAACGCTAAAATGTTAATCTTGTTTGAAGGTATAACAACTTGCTATCAATGGTTGAATTTAAGGAACAGTTTATTAAAAGCTTTTGCACACTCGATTGTATATTTTGTTTTTATTTCCTATAGTGAAGTGCTACTCAGTAGTGAACTAGAAGTATTTGTATTTTCGAGCCAACCGTAGCTGCCATAGGGTTGCACAACGTGGCTTGGAGGGTCAGCGGTTTGAGCTCGGTCATTCACAGTAAAAGGTCACTTGGACTTAGAGCTCGTTTGCAGTGAGGGGCCAGTTGAACTCAGAGCGGACTTGACTTGTAAAAAGACTGGGGAGCGTACATATTGAATTGAGAGTGTGGATCGCACGCATCACTCAATTAGCCTTGCGGACGTGACCTGTTGGTGGCTGTGCGGAGTAAATAACAAAGTATTGGTTTGTATAACACGACAATAATAAAGTTAAGGAAAGCACGATAGCATTGAGTGTGTTTCTTTTATGATCCCTGTATTTGACTAAGTGGAAATACGTCACCAAGCAGTGGCAATTCCCGAGGATCAGATGTGATGTACCCAGGATCTGTCTGTCCAAGGAGTTGGGCACACGGTGTAACTGGGAATTTAGGTTTATTGAGTAAATGCTTATGTTTTTAAAGATTATAAACGGTTCAAATTGACCAACATAAGGACTCGCTCCAAACTAGTGCCATGTATTTTTATATCTGTTAATACATCATTTATTGCTCCCGTCGAATTGAACCAGTTCATTAACAAATTTCAATTGGCACCTTAGCTTAGTTGGTAGCGTGTCTGTCTACAAAGCTAAGAGTCCTGGGTTTGATTCTTGGCATGGCAAACCCTTTATCATTGGTAAAATATAGGGTTACCTTCTCAGGGTGATGAATTAACAGCCGGGGACCAGATGTTGTGCCTGTCCTAGTCTTGATTTAGATTATAGAGCTATGGCTACACTAGGCTGGTCTGCACCAAATTTATAGCACGTGGCTACACTTGCCAAGCTGAATGTAAAGGATTGAAATTATGCGCATGCATGGCACTCCCACAAATAGTGTTGTGGAATCCATGGGGGGGAAAACAAGAAAACGTGAAGTTATTGTTATTAAAAATATGCCGTTTTGAGAAAGATGGACTTGGGCCATAAAACATAGCTAAATGGCAGCTTTTTATCAAATAATGTTGATTGAAACAAATCATATAATGGTGGGAAAGTTTTAAGGAAACTGCACAATTCTCAATTGTTCTAATAACCCATTCAGTTATCCATTCTCATTATTTTAGTTTTACGCGGACAAATTTAACAGCTCATCACAGTGATCCAATGTGCCCTGTATTGTTGTTGATATGACAACACAGTTCGGGGACTACTGAACATTTACGGAGACACCCACAATATTCGGGAGCAAGTGGCTACACTACGCCGGCCCGTTCTGTACCGCACCGCAAAAGTGTTGTTGAATGCTCTCTTGACGATTAGACTGGTTAAGTTCATTAGTATCAAACTACCACTCTTTTATTGAGAATTCACTTCTGAACCTAGATTCACCAAAGGATGCACATTTGCTCTAGCTTAACTTCGTGTATTTTATTTGCCCCATTTCTCTATTAACTAAACAAGGTGTAAATTGATGTAAAGAACTATTGTTACATTTCCATTACATACCTCATTTTTGTGCTTGTTGACCAATCTGTGTAAAAATTTACTTTCAATGTCATTGCTACATTATTTTAAATCTCTAGGGGTGTGGAAATCTTTGAAAATCTCAAAAAGTCAAATAAAATGTTTATTAGCTTGATTTTGACAAAACAAAAAAAAAACTTTCTTCAAAACATTTTAAGCTTCAAGTTTTTTTAATGAATATAATTTTAATTTTAATCATTATAAGCTGTAGTGTATCACAAAGATTCACAATTATAAACAAATAAAACTTTAAATAGTGTAATAAAATAAATATTACCTTTGTTTCTTACTAATAAAAATTATCTTCATGGATTTTAGAATGAAGGATGGGCATTATCAATTAGTTTGATATGGTTTGAGTATTGATTTACTGATGCAAGGGAAAAAAATATAAAACGGTTTAGTGAGTTTTTGTTGGTGTCGTGACTTCCAATCCCAATTAAAATGGCAACAAATACAATTACTAAACTTTTTTTAAATATATTTGGTAGAAGGTAGTAGGTAAGTAGGATGTAATTTTTAAAAATAAAATTTAGCTATAAAATTAGAGTTGAAATAGTTCTGTGTGCTTTTTAAACAACAAAATTATTCATACAGTTGTATATATTATTAGTTTGAAACTTTCATTGCAATAATAAACTATTTATATAAACTTTAAACAGGTTTTTAAAAAGATACTTACATTTCCAAATGTATTTCGATTTAAAGAAATACGAACCAACCTAAATTCAAACATCAATTTTACTGTAATCGACAGTTTACTGTGAGAATAGTGCCTTAGACCATGTGGCCGGCCATTGAAGTGTGTTATTTTTATAAACTATATTTGCTTTAAAGTTGATTTGTCTTATTTTTGTTAGGTACATATATTAAGCCTTTAAAATTTATTGTATGTATGCTGATGTTTATATTTCAAGGTGGGGATGTAGGGAATGTGAGAAAACGGCAGTGATTTTGAACTTTTTATAGCAAAACATATTTTTGGCCAAAATAGATAAAATAATGCTTTAGTACACACAGTTTAATTTTCTTCATATGGTTCTAACATCTAACATTTGTTAAATATTTGTCATGAACAGCATTAAAGGACAAACTTTTTAAATAAAGATAAAACGTCATTAAATTCCAGGACACCCATAATATATATTCAAGAAATGTTGAGGTTACCATGTGAAGAAAATTAAACTTTATGTTTGTACTGAAGCAATATTTTGTTTATTTTGCCCTAAAAATATTTTGATATAAAAACTCCAATTACCTTTTCTGCCGTTCCGTACATCCCCACTTTAATTACCAATAAAGGATAACATTTCTTGAGAAAAGGTTTAATCAAGAGATGAATATTTTTTCATTAGTATTTTTGATGTGATTTTTAGAAATGACATTTCTCACTTGACAAATATTTTCAAACTTTTATTAGGGGGGTTAAAAAAAAGCAAGTTAGCCAACAATTTTAAATTAACTTAGGAAATTTCGATGGCCTTTCTTCCCACTGCCAAATCCTTTAATAAAACAACCACCTTTAATAAAACAACCACAGCCACAATTTTAAATTTCCATAATTCTCTGGTTACCTGGGCTTGCCCCTCTATATATTAGACAAAATATAATTGATATTTTTTCTATTATGTAGAGGGGCAACCCCAGGTAACCAGAGAATTATGGAAATATAGAAACATACCAACCCTTGCTAGAGAACTTAGAAACCTACCAACCCTTGCTTGAGAACATTGAAACCTACCAACCCTTGCTTGAGAACATTGAAACCTACCAACCATTGATTGAGAACATAGAAACCTACCAACCATTGATTGAGAACATTGAAACCTACCAACCCTTGCTTGTAAACATTGAAACCTACCAACCCTTGCTTGAGAACATTGAAACCTACCAACCCTTGCTTGAGAACATTAAAACCTACCAACCCTTGCTAGAGAACACAGAAACTTACCAACCCTTGCTTGAGAATATAGAAACTTACCAACCTTTGCTTGAGAACATAGAAATCTGCCAACCCTTGCTGGAGAACACAGAAACACACCAACCCTTGCTGGAGAACACAGAAACACACCAACCCTTGCTAGAGAACATAGAAATCTGCCAACCCTTGCTAGAGAATATAGAAACCTGCCAACCCTTGCTAGAGAATATAGAAACCTGCCAACCCTTGCTAGAGAACATAGAAATAAACCAACCCTTGCTGGAGAACACAGAAATACACCAACCCTTGCTGTAGAACACAGAAACTTACCAACCTTTGCTTGAGAACCTTAAAACCTACCAACCCTTGATGGAGAACACTATATTTAATAGAGTGAATTTTTTTTTAATAACTTAAGAAAATTTCAAGACCATATAATTGTCAAATTTTACTTGTATGGTCCCACAACCTGCTCAGAATTTTATATGTTCTCTAGAAAGAGTTGGTAGGTTTTTACGTTCTCCAGCAAGGCTTGGTGTATTTATGTGTTCTTAAGCAAAGGTTGGTGTATTTCAGTGGCGTGTGGTGAATATTTTTATAGGGTAAATTACCAAGATTTTTTAAATGTAAAGATTAAATTTTATGTTAAATATATTAAGGTACCTTATTTGTAATTGACCTGGATACTTCTATTCTCCTTAGCAAATTCCTCAATCAGGAGAGCATAAAACTACAGATTTTGGCTTAAATGTTGCAGAATTTATTGGGGAGTTTTTTTTCAGGCTCATTTAACGTCCTACTCTTTGTTGGTTTTTCTCCAGATTTTCTCAAATTCTTCATGCTTGTTATCAATTGATCTTAAAATTCCTTTACTTTGTTTATGCAATAATTGATGTCATTAATTTTGGCTTGCAATATATCAAATAATCTATCAGTAAGAGGGAAAATATCAGCAAATGTATTTAGTAGAAAATTAAAATTGAAATCATGCATCAATACTTTAAATCCACGGGCAGCAATGTACGCATCTTGATCCCATTCCTCTGGATCTGTAATCTTTCCAAACAACTAAATTAGTTGATCCCTATACTCTTAAACAGTTTAAACCAATTTAGAATTATAATTCCAGAGTGTAGAAGCTACTCTTGGAAGGCCTTTCTTCATTTCTTCATCCAGAGCTCGTGTTCTTTTGGTTGATTTTGAAAAAAATGATGCTAGGCCATTCAAACTAAGAAAAAAAGATCTGCAGTTATTGATCAGGGACACGCCCTCCGACAGTACAAGATTCTGCCAGTGAGTGAAGCAGTGTGCAAAAATTGAATTCAAAAATGTATCTCTTACTTTGGACTGCAATCCATTCAAGTGCCCAGCCTCGTCGTAGCTTTGTGCAATCAGCTTTTGTTCACAACCATACTCCTGTATCAATTTTACAACATAGACCGATAGTGCTTCCGCTGTTCTGTGATCAGAAATATTTCTTAAGTCCAAAAGTTTCTCAGACAATTGGGAAAAATTATTTACATCTGTTGTTTCATCCATTGTGATGGAAACAAAATTGGTTCTATTGATCTATTTTTTCATATTAGACAGTAACACATTTGAAAGGGCATCAATCAAATAATTTTGAATCAAATTCAATTGTCCCATAAATATAGATGCATGTTATAAATGGTTCTTCAATTTTTCCTCATACTTACTTAAAAGATTCACTAGTTCAATGTAATTACGTTTATTGAAAGACTCGCTCGTTTTGCCAGTTCTTGCCGTGCTAAAAAAACTACATCAATGAATCGCTTCATAATTTATCTATTCTTCCTAACAAGTACATTGTGCTGCGAATCCCATTTTTTTTCTGTTCATCGAGCATTAGGTCAATTCTAGTTTTACCAAACTTTTTTTCAGCAACCATGGCTTTTAAATGATTTTGGGACGAACTGTGTTTTTTAACGGTAATGTGTATGTTGGCAATGTCATTGTAACCAGTACTGTTCCAAACCCACTTGCCATTTGAAAAAAGAAGACAAGACCAACAGTATAACTTTTGTACATGAGGTCATCCCATCAACCATTCATTATTAATTATTATTGAACAATTGTGAGCTGAAACGCTTTAAACATGATTTTACTTTTATACTAACATTCAGTTCAGGTCGGAAGAAGCAAAATCTGTTGCACATTGAGCTTTGCATGTAGAACAAGGAACACATTCTATATCAAACAATAGCATATCAATGATTAAACTGATACTCATAACTTTTTTTGTTAATGGTAATTGTATTTATGTGTTCTTCAGCAAGGGTTGGTAGGATTTCTATGTTTATAAGCAAGGGTTGGTAGGTTTATATGTTTTTAAGCTAGGGTTGGTAGGTTGGTTTCTATGTTTTCAAGCAAGGGTTGGTAGATTGGTTTCTATGTTTTCAAGCAAGGGTTGGTTGGTTTTTATGTTCTCAAGCAAGGGTTGGTAGGTTTTAATGTTCTCTAGCAAGGGTTGGTAGGTTTCTATGTTCTCAAGCAAGAGTTGGTTGGTTTTAATGTTCTCAAGCAAGAGTTGGTTGGTTTTAATGTTCTCAAGCAAGAGTTGGTTGGTTTTTATGTTCTCAAGCAAGAGTTGGTAGGTTTCTATGTTCTCAAGCAAGGGTTGGTAGGTTTTAATGTTCTCAAGCGAGAGTTGGTTGGTTTTTATGTTCTCTAGCAAGGGTTGGTAGGTTTCTATGTTCTCAAGCAAGAGTTGGTTGGTTTTTATGTTCTCAAGCAAGGGTTGGTAGGTTTTAATGTTCTCAAGCAAGAGTTGGTTGGTTTTTATGTTCTCAAGCAAGAGTTGGTAGGTTTCTATGTTCTCAAGCAAGGGTTGGTAGGTTTTAATGTTCTCAAGCGAGAGTTGGTTGGTTTTTATGTTCTCTAGCAAGGGTTGGTAGGTTTCTATGTTCTCAAGCAAGAGTTGGTTGGTTTTTATGTTCTCAAGCAAGGGTTGGTAGGTTTTAATGTTCTCAAGCAAGAGTTGGTTGGTTTTTATGTTCTCAAGCAAGAGTTGGTAGGTTTCTATGTTCTCAAGCAAGGGTTGGTAGGTTTTAATGTTCTCAAGCGAGAGTTGGTTGGTTTTTATGTTCTCTAGCAAGGGTTGGTAGGTTTCTATGTTCTCAAGCAAGAGTTGGTTGGTTTTTATGTTCTCAAGCAAGGGTTGGTAGGTTTTAATGTTCTCAAGCAAGAGTTGGTTGGTTTTTATGTTCTCAAGCAAGAGTTGGTAGGTTTCTATGTTCTCAAGCAAGGGTTGGTAGGTTTTAATGTTCTCAAGCGAGAGTTGGTTGGTTTTTATGTTCTCTAGCAAGGGTTGGTAGGTTTCTATGTTCTCAAGCAAGAGTTGGTTGGTTTTTATGTTCTCAAGCAAGGGTTGGTAGGTTTTAATGTTCTCAAGCAAGAGTTGGTTGGTTTTTATGTTCTCAAGCAAGAGTTGGTAGGTTTCTATGTTCTCAAGCAAGGGTTGGTAGGTTTTAATGTTCTCAAGCGAGAGTTGGTTGGTTTTTATGTTCTCTAGCAAGGGTTGGTAGGTTTCTATGTTCTCAAGCAAGAGTTGGTTGGTTTTTATGTTCTCAAGCAAGGGTTGGTAGGTTTTAATGTTCTCAAGCAAGAGTTGGTTGGTTTTTATGTTCTCAAGCAAGAGTTGGTAGGTTTCTATGTTTTCAAGCAAGAGTTGGTTGGTTTTTATGTTCTCAAGCAAGGGTTGGTAGGTTTCTATGTTCTCTAGCAAGGGTTGGTAGGTTTCTATGTTCTCAAGCAAGTGTTGATTTCTTTATATGTTTTAAGGACTCTGATACCTTTTCTCAGCCAGTTGCGTGTTTGTTTACTGAGCTAAGAAGGGTTACAGGGTCAATTTCTAGCATGGTCGAATAATGTATCATTGATCAAATTTGGGGTTACCCTTTCACAGTGATAAATTAAGTCGGGGACTGGATGTTTTGGCTGTCCTAGTCTTTAAGATATAATATAAGGAATATATGCTATGACATACCTAGCAAGCTGGTAGTGTAAAACATATGGCTTGAAACTGACCCGGGCCAAAAGCTGGAAACAGTAATGGATGTAAAAAAATTCTAAAGAAAGGTTTGGTGTTTTACATGTTCCCCGGCTAATGTTGGTGTATTTACATGTTTTCTAGCCAGATTTAATGAGTCTTTGGCCGGGTTTATATTTTTGCATTATATTTGCATATATAATATTGAAAATAGTGTCATAGTACAATGTACGCAAGAGTTAGGAAATTATTTTCAATTATGGCATTCTTAATCGATACTAGTGAATAGTGGACAATGCATAACATTGAGCATGGAAAACCCTTGTATAAGCTAATGACCATGCAAGAAGAGGCTATAGCCAATTTTTTTTAGCAGCATGTTTTATATATGCTCAGGTTATACAAATGTGTACTAATTAAGCTAATGAGTTTTGTCCTACTTTTGAGGAAAAACTCCTACTTTTTGACCTCCAGAAGAAAGAAACTGTTTGGTTTGTAGAGGTTGAAGTGTGGATCTTCCTTTTTGTTGTTAAATTAGCCAAACAAAATATTGTTTCATAATGTGTCACGCTGTTTGAATAAATTCAAATTGTATGCCCGAAAGCTTGTACAGCATCTTTGAAATCCTATGGTTATAAAATTGTTTTTGGAGGTAGTGTTATAATGAACTATTATTTACAACTAGAATAGGCTAAATTAAGACTTGTTAAAGTTAGCATTGTGTTACCCCATGGAAATGCTAATGTTGAGCGAGGATTTTCACAAATATCAAACTATCTTACTGAGAACAGGACCAGTCTCTATGAGGCATCCATTAGAGGCATGCAGTCTACTAAAGATGGTCTTAAACATTGCAACTATCAGTGCAACACAGTATCATTCACGAAAAATTTAATCAAGAAAGGATGTGGGGACCATAAGTTGTACCTGGCTGAACTTGAAGAAAAGAGAAATGAGGCTGCACGGAAGAAACAAGAGCAAGAAGATGAAATAATAAAAAAAAAGTGAAGAGTATTAAGCATATAGTGTCTGTTCATGATATGCTTTTTGAACTGTCATCCAGGTAAAAACCTGTTTTCGTTGGTCACTATTTTGAAGCTATGTTCGTTTTACTTTTTGTGAAAGTGATGTGAATAAATTTTTTTTAAAGTGGAATAAAACGATAAATAAGCTTTGTGTAGGACCTTAAATATCAAATTCATACATTACCAAACTTTTCATTATAGTTATCCAAAGTGACAGATGTCAGCTGTTGGCGTAGGGATATAATAGGGATTATTTATATTAACTTTTTGAGCTGCCATCCAAGTAAACTTAGGCTGTGAATGTATTTTAGGAAAGTTTAGGAAAATAAATCGCAGGAAGCTAAAAGAAGAAGTTCAATCTTACAAGTCATTAGTGACAGAAGCGAATGAAAGGATTAATAATGTAATGAAAATCAATATGCTCGGAAAGGTTTGCAAATAGCTCAAACTACTCAGGGCAAAAAATTGGAAGTGACTCTGCTTTAGAGAAAATAAGAAACCAATAAAATCAAAATAAGAAGACAACCATGTTGGACTAATTTTGTGCAAATCATATGAATCAAAGAAACCCAAAAACAACTGCAAGAGTGATTAATTTATTTATTTTTGACGTCTAACCCTAACGGGTAAACAAAATATAAAGTAGCCCCATGGCTTCTTTGGTGCTAAGTGACAGCTCACAGCTGATGGCTTTGAAAAGTTGCCAGACCAAATTATGTATCCCTACACTGAATCATCATGATCTGCAAAAACATGTGTTTAGCAGCTGTCACTTATGACAGTCAAAATTTAGGTATATATCTAAATGTTGACTGTCAGAAGTCAGCTGTGAACTGTCAGTCAGCACCAAAGAAACCACGGGTCAACTGTATTTTTTATTATGATGTTTCACAGATTATTTTTTTTAATATATTTTATTTTTAAGTGGAAGACAGTTTATTTTAAACTATGTCATCTGTTGTTGATAATGAACATAGTTATTATTTTGTTTCACTATCATTATTTCCAAATTTGGGTTTGTAATGAAATGACAAAGTAAAATAAATACTGTACTAAAGAGGAAATGATTAAAGAGGGCGAGGGGAGATAAAAGGAGGATTGCAAGGGGTTTAACATTTCTCCTTTCTTTTATAAAATACTTTTTCTTATTTTCACTTGTTTTTAGTAATTTATTTTATTTAGGCACCATGGGGTGAATATAGTGTTTTAACATGTCTTAATTTTTTTCCATCAAATTGGCAGTCCTTCTTTTTGACACCCAAAATATGCTATGCGGCCTGGGATGAGAAAGGTTGAATTTAGAGGAAGTGTGCTCATATATGTATGAAGGGGAGAATGAAAAGCCATTTTGGGAAAAAGCCCTCAGTAAAATCGATTGAGATTCAAGCCCAGATCGCCTTGAAATTGGCAATCTAATCTAAGTAAGAGAGTGATGTCTTAGAACATGCGACACATTTGTAGCCGACGATTTCTGCACATCCATCATAGACTCTGCCTTAAAATATGAGTGAAGAATGACCCTGGGCACAGGAAAATTCCTGGATAGCTCAGTGGCGTACTAAGCCAAAGGTCCCGGGTTCGATTTATGTGTCATTTTTTAATTTTCATAATATGATATTTAGATGGAGTAATCCTTACTAAAAGCATAAATAATAGCTTTGGCTATTTGATTCTTAAAGATGAAATGTTTTGTGTGTATTTATATTGGGTTTTTCTTCGAATATATTAATAAATAGCTTAACAAACAGTATGAACAAACAATTTAGACAGTTTTATACTCTTTTTCTTTAATAAATACAAATTCTACTTGTATTTATGTAAATAATCACATCACTTTCAGCAGCACTTTTTCCCAAAAAATAACCTCACCTTTTTTTTTTTGCATGTCTCTAATTATTAGTTATGCCTTATGCATGAATATAAACCAAACCTTATAATATGGTAGTTCTTAAATAAATTTTACTAAGCTCTGCTCTTAGGCTACTGTATTCACAAGTTACCACTCCATGGGAATAAAGAATGGTTGGCCAATTATAGCTTACAAAAATTGCGTGTTTCGCTTTTATTCAAGACTGAATAATAAAAAACTTTTGTGTTTCATGTTCTAGCTAGTTAGTAGTTCCTTACAGTTTGAGATAAATTTACTTAATCTTACTGGCCACTTGTTGGTTTATTAATATTATTGTTGTAAGCGTTCAGTGTTCACTAAAAGGGAAATCTTGAAGCAGATATTATTCAAGAGTGGTGGACACCTTCACTGTTTTAAAAAAGAGTCTGGCAACTTTCCACTGACTTAGTTATAGCGCTTGACTATTTCCTGAATCACAGTTATTGTCAGAATCTCTAGTCTCATTGAGACGTTCGTATGGTGGTAGATCAGAGTAGTACACACTCGCATAGTTAGGCTCTGTATGGTTCACCATCTCATAGTCAGGTTCCACAACTGGCAGTTTCCTATCTACAGTGCTATAGTCTGGCTCTACCAGGTTGGACATTTGCACTTTTTCATAACCAGGCTGTATGTGTCTGTTGGGATCCCCTACGCTAGCATAGTCTGATTCGTGTTGTGGTCGCAGCTCCTCATAGTTGGGGTCCACAGCCAGCATTTTCTTATCTACGGTGCTATAGTCTGACTCTGCCAGATTGGACACTTGCACCTTTTCATAACCAGGCTCCAAATGTCTGTTGGGGTTGCCTAAGCTAGCACAGTCTGAACCATTTTGTGGCCGCAACTCCTCGTAGTTGGGGTCTACAACTTGAAGTTTCCCATCTACGGTGCTATAGTCCGGATCTACCAGGCTGGACACTTGTACCTTTTCATAACCAGGCTCCATATCTCTGTTGAGGTCCCCTACCCTAGCACAGTTTGAGTTGTGTTGGGGCCGCAACTCCTCGTAATTGGGGTCACAGTCTGAGGCGTGTCTTTCCAACCTATGCAACACCTCATAGCCAGGGTCATGATAAGAAAGTTGGGGGTCCCCAAGACTCTCATAGCCAGGCTCATCAGCTGTGTAGGACTGAAAAGTGTGAGGACTAGAGCATGATCCACTCAGGTCAAACTCTATCACTCGCGAGTCTTGAGACACATCTAGATCTGAGCTACTGTGAGACGCGGCATCTGCTTCTGTGTGAGCCCCCTGTGACTGAAAGTCAATAGAGGAAGAGTGTCCTTGAGTTGCTGGCACCACTATAGGATCATCCTGCTGTTTCTTCTTATTCACCTTAGCATACATGTCTTCTAGACTCCTAGGTATCCCTTGGAGATCCAGCAAGGGCCCCGAGTCTTCTACAGGAGGAGGAGGGGGCAAGGGAGAGTTGGCTGGACGCTTTTCTGGCTTGGGAGATCCCAGGTTGGCCACAGAGCTGGCAGCACTTGATGAAGAGGCTGAGGACCAAGGATTAATATCAGTGATTGTATAAAATTACCATAAGTGTTGAATCAACACACTACTCCACTGACCTTGTCTGGAATGCACAGGTTTGAGACTATCAGCACTGGGGGGTTGGATCTGTGCGTAAGTTTCACTATCACTGGTGTACACTTGGTGCTGTCTCCCTGGTTCCTCGATGGCTGCATACATCTCATCTAGAAAACCCATTTCTAAGAATTCAAAATAAGGAATAAGTAAAAAATGGCTTCACACTTGTAAAATAACATCTTAGTTTTGTTTAAGACATTGTTTTTAAATATTTTTGTCTGTCTCTATAAAATATATTATTCCACATTCTAGTAAATTGTACCAACCTGAGTCATCGGAGACTGTGGCATAAGGCGGGTCAACTCCTCCTAGGCGTGAATCCGTTTGAGCCTTAATGTTGGCGAGCGGTTCTCTCACGCTGATACTGGTGTAGCCCTCTGTGGACAACCAACAAAACTACACTTGTCTACATGGGTGAAACACATTTCTCCTAGTCATCAAATGGATACTTACTGGAGTCCTGGGAGTCTCCACTAAAGTGTTGATTCTCTATCGGTGGCGTCATGTAGGGGAGCTCTCGATTGGCTGAAACTCTCCCGGCAATGGCTGTGGCCGCCGGAATGTCGACCGCAGACCCCGGGAGGGAGGCTGATCCAAGAGTGAGGGAAGAAATGGATCTACGAGTCCTTGGAGGAGGGATTGGGTCTGTCCGAATTCTCTGCATTGGGAATTCTTCTTCTTCACTGTTTTGGTCAAGAATCTCAAGTCAATGGAAGTGACAAATTTTAATATTAATTATGTTGAAATGAGTGTGCCCGATAATGTTTTATGTGACAAGAGAAAAAAATATAAACTTTCAGATGGTCAGCAGAACAAGATGAAATCTAAAAGAATCAACAGCAGAATTATTTCACTAAAGTTTGATCTTAAAGAAATGTTTTATTTAATTGATTTATTATATATAACTAATCTAAAAAGTTATAAAAAGTTTATGATAACATTTTTTATGGATTAATTAATCAATTTTCTTTACATCATTTATTAAATGGACTCATTATGTTAAACAACTGTAATATTCTCATTTACACCATTGTGGCAACATGAGATACGATAATGCTAATAGTTATAAATTAAATGTATTATAATGTCCATGTTCATCTTATCAGAACCGATCACTATAAACCCTAAAACAAATTAGTATTTATAAACCCTTATAAAAAAAAGGTATTCAAATATTTGTTTCAGAAAAAAATTATTTTTTATACTCCAGCGAATGAACATTATTGGCATTGGGTTGTGACCTGATCAGCTAAACAATGACACTGTGCCGAGTCATCATTTTAAATTCTAAATAAAGAGCACCTTTAAAAAGGCTCCACTTTCGTTTTTCATTCAAACAATTAAGATAATTTATTTTCAATTTCAATCAGTTATTTTCATATCCCAAAATTAATGTATTAAATATTTTTTTTAATATTGATTCATTTTATATAAAATAATGATGTATACCTTGTAGGTGTAATAGCTAATGAGAATAAAAGCTTGTTTGTTTTTGTCTTTGTTTAATTTGTGTCATATATTAATAAAAACGTCAGGCCAAAATGAAATACACAAAATAAAGTAATTTGTTTAAATACCGGTAATTTAGTGAATGCTTTGAAATGTGTGATCTGTTAAATAATTACAAAATGTATGTGGCAGTAGCTACTTAGTTTATATCATTTGTGAAAACATGAATCTGTATGTGTGTGCATGTGTGTGTGTACAATTAATAATTACAAAGTGTCTGTGGCAGTGATATATTCTAACATATTTAATTTTCAATTTCATATCTATGTATTTTCTAAATTTCTTACTGTGTGTGTTTATTAAGAAAAGAAGAAACTTATTTGTAGCCTAAGATTGTTGTGCCAACCAATTGGATAGGACTAAGTTTTGAAAATGTGGGTTTCTCTAGAGAAATATATTTATTACTTTAGATATTTTGAAATTAACATAACTTATTTTAATTGTTCGACTTTTGTATTAAATATTTCAAAGAAAAAAAGCTTTAGTTTAAAAATTAGGTAGCATTGTTTTAAAATAATCTTAGTTACAGAGGTGCTTGTGTTGAATATAAGTTTTGTCAAGTCTAAGTTTTATTAATCTCAATTTTGTTCCCTTGACTAAGAGTCTCTCCAAACCTGGCCAATAAGATTGAAGACTAGAATATATAATAAACCTGGTACAAGGACACTACAAGAAAAAAAGAGAATGACTCATCAACAGACAGTGCAGTGTAATGTTCCTATATTATCAGCTGGATTCCTACCCCTTAAGTGCAATATTTCTAAATTAGCAGTTGAAATGCTATAAATCAGCGAGAGGAGAGTGAGACTAGTATTTTGTTTGAAAAAAATCAGAGTTACTTTTAAATAACTCTACCTTTATATGGAGTGGTTCATCTGTGGGCTAATAGTTTCCCCCATTTTTAGTTCAGAACAAGGTGAAAAGTGTATCAACAAATCCTGGTTTTCTTTCTATTTACACAGTTTAAGTCAAGTAGTTACAGAAATTATAAAAGGCCATGGGGTCTAGTACGTGTTGGGAGGAAGTAAGGTGAAACCATCCGGCCCCTAAAACTCATCTGTTTCTGCGCATGGCACCAACTTAAGGGGACTCACTTTACTGCAAGCATTGGCGCTGTGACACATCCTCAAGTAAACTTTAGGTTTCAACTATATGCCTTAAATAAATCACTACATAATAATGTAGAAGTGTGTTGAGATATTTTAGAATATTTGTTGCAAGAGTAATATGGGTGTGATATAATTAAATTACATATATTTTAACATTATTATACAAAGTGAACGAACTTGTTAATTTCATCAAACAAGAAGAATAAAAACAATAAACTAATATTTGAATACTCAAAATATTATGATACACATGTTAAAGAACATTTGTTTCAATAAATCCATCAATATTAAATTAAATTATGATTTTCAAACAAAATCCTTGACTTGAACAAATAAATCACAAGAAAAACTTATATCATTTACAACATAAAAAACACAATATATATATATTGTTGGGCAGAGTAGTGATCAAAATACACAATATGTATAAACCTCTGTGTGAGGTACAGCGCTTGGCTGGAACATGACTAATGGTTTATTATTTGAAAAAGCCTTTTAAGACTAAATTCATGAGACATCTGTCGGCGTTATAGTGAACTAAAAATGTTAACAAACATGAACGTTTTGACGGTAATAATTGAACTACAACATATATAACCAAGAGAAGCATAAACATATTTTAAACCACTATTAATTAAACAGATATTCCTTTGTCATTATAAACACCTATTTTGTAGTTGTAATATTAAGGCCACGTCTATTTAGAGTTTTTTTTTAATATCTGATTGGAAATTACTGTTTTTCTTTTCTCATAAAAATATAAATTTATGAAACCATGAACATTTTCAACACCAACATTTTAATGAATCTTTGTGTTTAATATGCCCCAAACCCAAAATATGTGGAGTTTACAATTATCTATGTCCTTGGGTCTTGATGCTAAAATATTTAATAAATTTTATTCAAATTTTATATCAATATTTAGTATGGCTATACTTCTGGATTCTTATACAAACGCTAGCTCTTAAAATAAGAGTTATTTACTGAAAATTGATTTGTTTGAATTTCAATTTTTTTTACAAGTGGCTTTAACAATTTTGTTTAAAATGGAAATCTAATGAGTGTTAGCCTGACAATAAACAATGAATACTTTTTTTTCAGGTAAAAATTTATTTATGGGCAGTTTACTAATGAGTAATGACTAATTTCTTCCTAAAGGATTTATCTTTCTGCATCTTTGTGGAGTATATAGTAGAATATGACACTGGAAAGACTTTTGGAAATCTTCTTCAGCAAAATCATCAGAACAGATTGTGGCTGGATGGAAATGTTATAATTAGTTTAGAAGAAATAGTCTAATTTAATGAAGGAATAATTTTGTGAATATAAATATTAAAAATAAATATGAAGGAATAAATACTAAATTATCTTAAGTATTTTAACAAGACTCTTAAAAATTAAAAATATTAAATTTGAAATTTTATATTATTATTTTTGCTACACATCCATCTTTGCTATACACATTTATTTACACAAAATAATATGGATATGAGAAATACAAGATTTAGAGGAAATTTGCCCTCATTTAAATATGAAGGGAGGAGGAAACAATTTATGAAAACCCACCCTTATCACACTCAACTAAGAATCAAATCCCGACCTCCACCATCACTAGCAAATAAGAGTAGATGGGCTTGATGATTAGGCTAAGTCCACGTAATCACCAATGTGTGTCAAACTAAACAATCAAATAACTTGGTACAGCTTTGTCAGTGGTTTCCAAATTAAAAATTCCAGAAGGTCACAGTTGAATCCCCGAGACTAATGACGAACCACATCATAATCAGCTAATTTTTGTCAAGCTATGCAAAAATGACAAACGGTATTTAATTGTGAATGAAATAATAAGTGATAATTTAAACATGTTTAATTGCATACTAAACAAACTTTCCAACAAAAGTATATGCTTTGCTAAGTCAATATAATACAGCAAATGTAAGGAATTATTATTATTATTATTATCACCGCGTCTTAATACCCGTTCGGGTTATACGCACTTACGCTAATGTGTAATGATAGGGTGATTGTGAGGTGAAATGGAGGACCTACAGTTTAACGTGGAATCCGAACCACAGTGGAGGCCTGGCATTCCCCACATTCACAAGATATCTTGTCAGAGGTGAAGGAAGGGTTTGATAATCAGATAAATCTGTGCCGGGACCGAGGATTGAACCCCGGCCGCCAGCATAGAAGTCTGACACCTTACCCCTAGACCACCAGGTCACCAAATGTAAGGAAGAAATTATTTGGAATCTTCATGTATTTATTCCTACACTAGTCAAACTTTCCGTTTCTCGGATAAAAACACCAAATTTTACTATAGTATATTACTTTCGTAAGAAACTTCATGGGCCACCAAATGAGAGCCCCCGATCTAGAGCAATAACTTAATATAGTTGAAATATTGCATGAAGGAAAACCATGCAAGGCTTACTAATTATAAGTGTAGTTGTAAAAGTCTTAAAATATATAGCATTGTTGTAAATACAAATTATTCTATAGCATGGCTAAGATTTTAATTCAACAACAATTAATGACAAATTGTAACAATAGCAGAGAAATGATGAAAAATTAATATTTTACTCAAATTAAAACGATAAATTAAATATAATTCCTATTAATAAAAGACAAGCTACAGTATTGCTAAACTTTAATTATAGATCTGCAGTTTAATCTGATCTTTTAGTCCACTTTTATGGAAAAAAATAATATTTACCCACCCGCATCGTCGGGTATGTGTACAAAGTCTTATCTAGTTTGGTTTGTCAGTGATGGTGAAATTGGAGTTCAAATACCAACTGAGCTTACTTACATTGTTGTTCCTAAATGGTTTTCCATCCTCCCTCCAGACAACTTCCTTCCTACCTTATTTGTATAAATATGAGGACTACCTGAACAGTTAAAAAGATTAGGCTCACATTATTTTTGTTTATAAATACAGGTCTACTAATGCTAATAAAATAGTGTGACACACAAAATACTAACAAAATTAATTATTATGTATACCCGCTTCAGATGTTGAATCCCAGAAGTGGGAGGGCCCTTTCCTAATTCGTTTTCCACTCTCTCTCCATGCAAATACGGTACACTTGTTTTAAATTCAACCATCTTCCTCCCTAGCATATTTGTGTAGTTAAATATGCATATAACTCAAAAGGGTAAAAATACATTGTGACATAAACACATTTTAAAATATTGACAGGATTTTGATTTGATTAGCGGCATGTATAAGTTTTGAAGACTCCGTAGTGCAGCTTATTATTACTATCAAATTATATATAGTATTTTAGTGAATGTTTGTACAATTTATCTATAAAGCATCAAACTTTGCAATATTATATTCTTTAATATGGTCACAGGAAATTACTTACAAGTTTTCAGATTAAATTTGTCCTCCCTCTTACATGCTAGTATTCACTTTCTTTTATTAAGTTCATCCTTCGGAAAACTAAGATATTTAATATTGATGCCAATATTGGCATGATTCCTTATTTTTAAAACATTTAAACAAACTAAAGAGGTGATATATTTGAATTGTTTCCCTCAAGTTGTCCCTTCTTAAGTTACCTGACTCCCCCGAAGCTGATGTCAAGACAAGAAAGAAGGTGTGGGAGAACATGTGCACGGTTTCACCTTTACTTCTTCCTACCATGGGTCTAGTACATAAACCTATACTGCGGGAAAAATGTGATCTCAAATACTACCAAACAGCACTATTAATCACATTATACTGTTGGGTAGTGTGTTTGTTGTAATGAGACAATTCTCCAACAACATATGTATGCATATTAAACTTGAGCCTTCAAAATGTATGTTAACCCAGCATGAGGTGCAAAACCAATGCCTTTAAATAATATTTTTAACATATAATAGGAAATAGTAAGTTATTTAACAGTGTCATCCAAGTCACAAGGATATGAAGAACTAATGATACTAAAATGATAATTATTAAAAATAATTTATAATTATTTGATCAAAACCAGAGATGAGAATATACCAGGTTTTCAATACCGATTCTTAAATTTTTACCTCGATTCCTCCATACTCAAATCTTACTGGAATAGGCTTACAAGATATAATTTAAAAACATTTTTATTTTACACGACGAATAAATAAAGTGCCGGCGGAAATGGAATTTTAAAGTATTTGCCAATTTGTAGCACCTTTTTCAAATAGTTTAAAAAGGTGAAGCCAATATGGCTGCCATGATAGCTGAACCTTTTTTTTATCAATTTGATATTATTCTGGAAATTTCGGTGAACATCTATTAAATATTAATTGGAATTTTAAAACAAACTTTACCTATATTTTTATTTAAATTGTGACAGCAAATTTGCAAAGCAATTGCAATATATTTCTTAAAATAGGGTTGGTATCTGTTAATATGAAGGTTTTTTTGTTTGTGAAATACAGTGTGCAGAGTAAATATGTTTACAAATTGAAGCAAAACATCAATTTTTAGGTTTTCAAATTTAATTATAAAAATGTATTGAGTAAATCATGAAAAAATACATTACAAGCTGCCCATAGCATTTGATATTCATACATCTTTTAATAGGGCATTCATGATCACTTTTAAGTATTTTTTTAGGAATTGAGGTATTAAGAATCAAGGTATTTTCTCGATTCTTTCGATACACTCAAGAATTAATGGGTATCAAGGAATCGAGTTTCTGATCTCTAATCAAAGCTAACCTAAGTCATATGATGTTGATGCTTGAAAAAACAGGTTGTTCATTTGGAAGAGTTTAAAATAATAAAAAGGATAATTATCGCATATAATAATACTTAAATATCATGGTAGGCCTACTTACCAATAACTTAACCTAACTTTTAATGCATAACTAAATTAAAATTTCACAGAGTTGGTTTGGTTTTTTTTATCATAGTATCTTACTACCTGTTTGGGTTTTAAGCCTAAGCACTAATTATTCGAATGTGTTAGTGATGAGGAAGGTTGAATTCAGCCAGTTGTTTAGATGTTGAAACAAAAAAAAGTTTTCAAATTGGCTTATCTGGCTAATTATAATTTTAGTAAGTAATCAATTAATTATCAGACACCTTATCTCAATTGGTAGCATGTCTGCCTACTGAGCTAAGGGTCTCAGGCAAAAAATTTATCATTGATGAAAATATGGGTTTACCCTTTCACATTGATAAATTGATGGCCAGGAACTGAGTGTTGAAGTACATAATGTGTTTGAAATAGATTATAAATATACAGTTAGTTAAGTAAATTTACTCAAAATGTGACTTGGTACCTTCAAGATTATTTAAATATGACCTAAAATTGAAACCTGCTCAAAATATGCACTTGTATACCAAATAAAATGTTTATGTTTGGAGTCAAGGTAGCATAAAGAATGTTTATAATTCATTAAGCATTAAATTCAAGGTTAAACTAAAATTATGATATGTTGTAAACATCTGAGCCCTACTTATTACTCTAATGTGCCGGGTTGAAGTATTAGACTTTTCCTTTGCCTCTTATCTAAACTTGTGACCTCTTATATAGAACTCTGAAACACAATCTTAACCTCTTAAAACACTGCCACTCATTGTTCGCTTTCACAGTACTACCTCACTGACACATACTGATAGTGACTGTATTGAGTGTCATTGGCCACTGTTTTTCACATGCTGAAACTACCCATATATAAACCAAAATGTACTAATAATGTCAACACAATGGTTGGATGTTTCCTTGTTCCAAATTTACCCAGGACTGCTTTAATATTCCCCAAACCTTGTTCGCATGTTCGGACATATTCTTCGTCCTTGAGAAACGGTGTCAAGACCTGTTAGTATCTCGGAGACCTCGCATGAGGGCACAATCATCCTTCAAAGCAGAGAACTCCAAAATGTTCTAATTGTTGTATTAAGATGTAAACAACGTATTGGTTGGTTAGTAATTAGTAAAGTCCAATTTACAAAGAGAGGGCTTTTAGTATATACAAAAATATTTTTTGTGGTCAAAATTAATAACATTTTAGTATATCATTATTGTTGTATTGATAATATCTTTCAAAAGGTAAACCAAGTTGTATTAGCTCGGAAAAATAGATCTAGTAGCTTTTCTAGCTGTAAAATAAGGCCCTTCCTTTAAAAATTGGACTAGAGTATAAGGCACTCACCGCAACGAATACCTTCGGTTGAAATACTCTGGTGAAGCCTTGATCTCTGCTCCCACCTGTGCGTATGGGTGCTCGCCTTTAAACATTTAAACTCATTCTAACATACATTTATTGATATCATATTAAAACTTTATTTGTTACGTGTGGGCAGTTTATTGTATGTTTGTTTTTTTGTGTTATGATGTCAGGATTAGGCATATGCGGGCATCTGAACTTTATGAAGAAATTGAAAAATTGGATGTTCCTGAAAATTGAGCAAGAGAAACTTAATATTCATACAAGTAACAATTAAGGACTTTTTTTTATCAATGTCAGATTTGTATTTAAGGTCATTCTACCATCAAAATTATATTGCACTATTTCAACAAGTGTCAAATAAAAACATTTTAGAAAACATTCTAATTTGATCTCTCGTAAGGCGCGAATACAATAATAAGGTTAAGACTTAGATATTATTGTAATTTAATAAATGCAAATATGAATTAAATTGGTTAGTTAACCTTTAGAATATTGTACAGGTTGGCACACAGAAAAGTAGCTGACCTCCTATATCCAGCAGGCGCCTCACTCTGAATAGGAGGAGGTCAATCCCCTTCCACCCATATTGTGACATGAAGAATGAGTCAATCAAGCTTTAGACAAGCAATTCACATGCTCATTCTTCATGTCACAATATGGGTGGAAGGGGATTGACCTCCAATTCAGAGTGAGACGCCTGCTGGATGTAGGAGGCCGGCTACTTTTCTGTGGGCCAACCTGTATATAAATCACATTATAATTTGCCCTTATAAGAAGTTGGCATAATTTGGTAATAGCTGTTTACATTGGTATCATTGTTATGATATGAGTCAAATGCATACAAAATAACACCACAACATAACAATTACGAGCTGACAAGCATTCACAGTGGAGTTCAGAGTCAAAACATCTTAACAATACAAACAGTTTGAAATTAAGTTAAAATAAAGTTCCATTTAAAATACCAAGTTAAAATATATTACACCATATATGAAGAGTTGGTTAGTTTAAAATGTTTTAGTGACCAAGTAATTTACATAAAATTGGTTTTGAGTTTTTAATATTATCTAAGTCTTATCTGTGTTTTTTTTTATCCCTGTACAGCTACAAAATCGAACTCAACCCAATCAAACAAATTGCAGTTATGGCTATTCCCATTCCACTATTTACAAAATTTTACAAAACAAAAAAAAAAAGAAATTACACTGAGACAATTTTTCCACTAACTTCATAAATGAAAACAATAGTACTACTAACGGGCAGTAAGACGCGGTGCTAAATAATAATAATAGTACTACTGAACATAAAAAATTGATCAAATTCAACTATATATATATATATATATATACACACACACACACACACACACACACACACACACACACATACACTGTGGAAATTTCAAAACTCGTTACAAAGAACATATTTCTGATTTTAAATTTAAGAGAACGAAATCTAAATTTTCAGAACATCTAAAACACTCAAACCACCAACCAAAACCAATTGAACAATGTATGAAACCCCTACACTATTCTCACAACGGAACAAAATTAAATGCAGCCAAAAACTTGTTCATCCAAGCGCTATCCTCCATAAAAAAAACAATCCTCAATAACAATTATATTCATCCAACCAAAACTTAATTAATACTATCAAATATTTAACCAAGAACATTCAAATCTTTTAAAATCCATCTGTCCTGCTCTACCCTCCAGCATAGGAAAAAGGCCTGTTCGAGCCGGAGTTGAGAAGATTAGAACCATATTCTCCTCCTCATTCCTATCCATATATCTTTCCAACCTGTTACAGTTTCACAATCAACATTTTTTATATCACTTCACACCAAACAAATGCTTACCTCGGGATTTCAACTACACATCCTATTAGGTTTCAAGCACTACAAGTTCCATTTCACCTGATTATACCATAAACCATACTAAGACAGTCAACATCTATAGGTCGTTTCAACATGTCGTGTTTCTGCACATAATGACTTAAGTTTGTTTGTTTGAATTATTGCTGCTTTACCTTTATTCTGGGTTTTTGATTTTAATTCCCTAGCTTTATTATTTTACTTATTTATATGTTCGGTTTGTAATCTATATTATTTCCTTAGTTTTTAATTTCAATTTTTAGTTCCATGAATGATTATGGTACATCATTCACAGTACCAAGACATGTCGGGTTAATGAAGTCCCGGTAAACTCCAGTTCACACCGGAAAACTGGAAAGAGTACAGGGATAAAAAAAAAACACAGATAAGACTTTGTTGTGCCTCACTGTTCAGTCGGCCCTTGTATCTTTCCTCCGCACTTGCACCGGCCGCTCCAACCACCCTCCCTACTGCCTGGACCGCCCCACAATCCATGTTCTCTAAGCCATCCGTGACACTTTCCCCACTGTAGTCAGCGCCAAAGAGAACTCCCCTTCCTATTGGCTCGCTTGGCGGCCATTATCACTCACGTTTTCCCGAACCAATGGGAAGCTCCCTTTTCTCTTATTGGACAAGGCCAGGCAGCAGCAGAGGGTATATAACACGGTGAATTATAGAGCCGATTCAGTGGTGACCCACCCTGGCGAACCACCGTTACAAAAGAGCAAATAAAGTGTCATATTTTAAAGAGCAATTTTGTTGGGACTCTTCCTTTCACCGTTCCTACCTCTCACCGCGACTCACGTTGCCAGGACTACTTCCTACCTCTCACCGCGACTCACGTTGCCAGGACTACTTCCTACCTCCCACCGCGACTCACATTTCCGGTACTACTTCCTACCACCCACCGCGACACACGTGTTGCCGGGACTCCCTCCTTACATCCCTCAACTCTCACCATCAGCTGGTCCTCGTAATCGGCAGTTCCACGAGATGGTATACACCCGCCGCTCCAACAAAGCTCACCGAAGCAAGACCCTGTAGACAACATCGGTCAAACAGTACTCCACCCGAGGGCCCCTCTCTTACTAGCCCGACAGTCACACCCGAGCCCCCTGACACCCCCACTCCACCCTACCCCTGAGGTAGCTATTTCCTCTCCTCGTCTTCTCCTCTCACCAACCACCCAACCTCCACCTACCCAAATTTCCCCTTTAAACCCTGAAGGCTATCATTTGCAAGTCCTAGCCACCCCACAACCAGCATACGTTTTCTCCCCCATCTCCCTTCCTTACCCCTATCCACTAGACCCACGGGACCGATGCCTAGCCACAAACATCCCCTGCTATTTTCAAGGTGTCTTTGTCCAATAGCTTAAGTATTTCATAAACTGTATTTTATACAGCCAAACAGGTTTTTTTCTTTGCTTTCTTAAATTTCTTCAGTTATTTCTTCACTGCATAGGAAGCAACGATTTTTTTTAACCTAATTTTGGTGTAGCCAATCACAGCGATGTTAACAGCTAATACTGTGGAACCATATCACCAGTCACCACCTTGATGATTTATTATCTCTCACAATCAATTTATCATTGTTATAATTCTTTTGCCATGCACTGTTCAGGATCAATTTGCTCAAGTTTGTCAAGAAGTGTTTTTTTAAATTATTTTTATGTTATAAGGTCAAATAGTTTTTACATCTCTCTTGACCAACTACTTCACCTTCATCTAAAGTTTTTCCCCATATGAAACAGTTACTTTGGAAGTATCCATGGTGAAACGCACAACACTGTCATTTAAGCTACAGACCCACTGAACATTAAATTCCATTCGAACAGAGGTTGAGGTGCACAGAGGCCAGATGTTTAGTCATATAAGAGAGGGAGGAGAAGGTTTTACAACCCATGGGCCCGATTACCTCAGGTGAAATCCAAAAATATTTCTGAGATTTAAGAAGTCTGGTAGTAGTGTATAATATAAACAAATGTAAAATACCGGTAGTTGTTAAAAGTTAATATGCAATTATTAATCATTGATCTTTAATAAAAGATCGAGTATAAATAAGCACGTATGAACATTTACTGAATGTTTTCCACTTTACGCCACTGCAACTAGAAAACTATTCAACCAACATAAAAAATATTTAGACAAAAATTGTAAGAAATTGTTTATTTTATAGTATTAATAAGAGCTATCCTAATTATAGGAGCAACTGAAAAGGAGATATTGAGGGGGAAAAAATGTTGGATGCCATTTTTTCAAACTGGCAGCGTGCCAAGGTCGAACACTAAAAAAATAATCATTTAGGACCTGGAATTATAGGACCTTTTTAAATATCAAAATTCTATGATTTTTGTATGCAAATGGCCTATTTTTATTTCTCTTGGCTGTGCTATAATGTTCATTAACAATGTTAGTGATTTACTTAAATTAAATTAATGTCCTTTTGTTTAGTAGATGGGTACTACAAACTTTGGTTGCTTTTATTTAACAACTACTTGATGAGCTTATAGCCCCACTACACATAATTTGAGTTAATATTTAGCCCCAAATAGATTGAAGGCAGTGAAACATATCTTTAGTGCTGTTGTGTATAATAAATAAACATTCTCTTAACTAGGCCTATAATAACAAACACGAGTTTGGTAACTGTTCCGCTTTAAGATTTGTGACAAGATTTGTGACGTCACTTCTGTGATGACGTCACCGGGGCGTCTCACGCAACCGTCTTTTTTAGTTCCGGTCTATATCTCAAGTGGCGAGCATCTGCTCTTTGTTCTTTAATAGTTTATTATTCTTTCATAAATAAAACTAACAGGTTATGGGTTCAGGACGCTGTATTAACGGTTTGGAAGAAGATAAACATTGACTATTTGTTTTGTTAACGTGATAGGGCAGTGTAAATGCGGTAATATAAATATCGTTAGTGCCGCCTGAAATCACATCCATTAATTCAAGATGGCCGGCTTCTTGACACATATAGAAAAGCTGGGAAAGGAAAACTATGATACATGGAGACAACAAATGGAAGCAATTTTAATTAAGAACGACCACTGGGAATACGTCGATGGAACCAATCCTAGGCCTAAAGCGGCTGTAGGTGCTGACGTGGAATCAATTGCTGATACCGCTAGACACGCGGCCACGTGGGACAAAGCTGACCGTAAAGCTAAAGCTGATATTATTTTAGCTGTGAGTCCTACAGAACTTTGTCACATAAGACATTGTGAAACATCGCAAGACGTTTGGCAAAAACTAGAACTAGTTTACCAGTCTAGAGGGCCTGCAAGAAAAGCTACACTTTTGAAAAAACTTTTGTTCACAAAAATGCAAGAAGGAGAAAACATGGCGGATCATCTCACGAATTTTCTCAACACAGTTGACAAACTCAATGAAATGGATATTCGCATTTCTGAAGAATTATTAACCATCGTGTTATTATACAGTGTGCCAGATAGCTACGATAATTTTCGTTGTGCAATCGAAGCTAGAGATGAACTACCGGACACAGAGTCTTTGAAAGTAAAACTTCTAGAAGAATTCAGTGCAAGACAGGACAAGAAAGCAGACTTAAATGGTGCGGGCGCTTTCTATGTAAAATCTTCCATAGGGCGAAGTCTAAATAAAAACAAACCTCCGGATAAAAACTGTGTAGGCCTACCTACAAATAAAAATAATAAAGTTTTTCAGATCCAAGGTCAAAGTGGTGTGCAAAATCAAAATAGGAATTTTAAAGCATCAAAACGGTTATATAAGTGTAACTATTGTAAAAAATTGGGACACAAGGCAGCCGATTGCTGGACAAAAATGGCGAATGAAAAGCAAGTTTCGATGGCATCAGAGCAAACCCATGCAGCAGCAGAAGAGATCGTGACATTGACATCATCTTCAGTGAGCACTCTCTGTGCGAAGTTAACGAGAAGAGATGACGTGTGGTGTGTTGACAGTGGAGCAACAACACACATGTGCCGCGACAAGAATAGTTTTTTGGAACTCACGCCAACCATAAGTCAGAAGGTTAGGTTAGCGGATGACAGAACAACTGACATTGAAGGCATTGGAACTGCAGTAATGAATGTTTCAAATAAAAAGGGCCAATTTGTAAAAGTGAGGTTAGAAAACACTCTTTTTGTACCCACACTTAAGACAAATTTATTTTCAATTTCAAAAACTGTTGAAAAAGGGCGAAGCGTGTGTTTTAATGCAAATGATGCTGAAATTGTCGAAAATGGTGAAGTGTTGTTAACTGCTCGTAAACGTGGAAATTTGTATTTTATCGAACCTTACATGCAAAGTGAGAGTTCGACACATGTAGCTAACGTGAGTAAGGCAGGCAATCTTAGTGAACTTGAAAAGTGGCACAGAAGATATGGACATTTAAATGCGTATGACTTGCAGAAACTCGTTCAGAAAGACATGGTTAGCGGTATGGATTTTAAGAAATCAGAAACATTTTCAACATGTGAAACCTGTATCTTAGGAAAGCAAGTTGCTACGCCTTTTCCAAAAAGGTCTGAGTCGAAGAGTGAAAAATTACTTGAATTAGTGCACTCAGATGTTTGTGGCCCAATGAGAGTGAAATCTCATGGTGGTGCTTCTTATTTTGCAACGTTTATCGATGATAAATCTAACTGGGTAGAAGTTCATTTTCTAAAACATAAAAGTGACGTGAAAAAGGCTTTTGAAACATTCAAAGCATTAGCGGAAAACCGTCACGAAAGGAAAATCAAAACTTTGCGGACAGACAATGGCCTGGAGTACTGCGGAAAAGAGTTCACAGAAGAAATGCGCATCGCAGGGATAAGAAGAGAACATACCGTAGCAGAAACTCCAGAACAGAACGGCAAAGCTGAACGCATGAATCTCACGCTGGTGGGGATGGCAAGATGTATGCTGTTGGAGTCTGGCTTACCAACAAGTTTTTGGGCCGAAGCGATTGCCACAGCTGCTTACATCAGAAACAGATGTCCATCAAAACAGCTGGAAGAACAAACCCCTTATGAAATTTGGTTCGGGCTAAAACCAAACATAGGACATTTCAAGACGTTTGGTTGCAAGGCATATATGCTGAATAAGGCCCCAAATAAAGGAAAGTTTGACCCAAGATCCAAGGCAGGTATTTTTGTGGGTTACTCTACTGAATCGAAAGCGTATCGAATTTGGGACCCAGAAAAACAAAAAATATTGAGAAGCCGAGATGTAAAATTTTTGGAAAATTTTGAAACTGTCAAAGTTTCGGATGAACAAAAGGAGTGTGCGAACTTTGAACCTTCTTACTTATATGTTGATAACAGTGTGAAAGACCCTATTTCTAATGCTGATGGACATGTAGATAAAGTTCAAGAAAGTGATCCCATTGATCCTGATAGGCCTATTGAAGTCAATGAGAATTACCTCAAATCAGAAAATTTAAGCAAAGACTGCACAGTGATTGAGAATAAGAGGGGGCCTGGTCGACCTAAATTGATTAAAACAGGAAAGCCGGGACGACCAGCAAAACATTTTAATCTGGTTACGCCAAAACCTGAAAGTGCGAGCTTGATGTATGAAGAGGCAGTAAATCCATCTGTACAAGAAGCCTTAGAAGGACCTTATGCAGCTGAGTGGCAGAAATCGATGGAAGCTGAGTTCAACGCTTTGACACACAGCAAGGCCTGGACATTGAAACCACGCCCAAAAGATAAAGCTGTCATTGGTTGTCGGTGGGTACTCAGAACAAAGTATGGGCCAGACGGTAATGTCGAACGCCGGAAAGCTCGGTTGGTAGCGAAGGGCTATAACCAACGCCCAGGGATTGATTTCCATGAAACATTTTCACCTGTTGCAAGACTTAGCTCAATAAGACTAGTTGCTGCCCTAGCAGCTGAGTTAGGCCTTACTTTGTATCAGCTTGATGTTGTAATGGCCTACATAAATGGAGATCTTGACGAACAGATCTATATGGAACAGGCGGACGGTTTCATTACCCCTGGAATGGAGCGTCTAGTTTGTTCACTCGAAAAGTCCATATATGGCCTAAAGCAGTCGGGCCGACAGTGGTTCAAAAAGTTGCACGAGAGACTAGAAATTTTTGGACTCAAACAATTAGATTGTGACAAGTGTGTGTACCACATGAATGATGGTTGTGTGACTCTTATCGTGGTTGTTTATGTAGATGATTTGATCATAGCTACAAACAGTAAAGAAGCCTACACAAGATTGAGAGACGATTTGTCTCAAAACTTCCAAATGAAAGACTTAGGAAAGCTGCACTACTGTCTTGGAATTGAATTCAAACAAGATGAAAATTCAAAGTTGGTCACTATGTCACAGAAATCGTACATAGAAGATGTTCTCAAAAAGTTCGGAATGCAAGACTGCAAACCGGTAAATACCCCATTAGATGGAAACAGCAAATTATCCAAAGCCATGGAGCCATCTACGGAGGAGGAGGCAGAGGAAATGAGCGAAGTTCCGTACCAGCAACTCATCGGTTCTCTGATGTACCTCGCAGTATCTACACGACCAGACATTGCGTATGCGGTGAGCTCTTTGAGCCAGTACAACCTAAACCCCGGAAAAGGACACTGGGTTGCGGCGAAGCGCGTCTTACGATACTTGAAAGGTACGAGCAACCATGGACTAGTCTACAAGAGATCTGGCGCTGAACTGATTGGATACGTGGATGCAGATTGGGGAGGAGCCCTTGATGACAGAAGATCATACACAGGCTACGCCTTTCAAGTGGCAGGCTCTGCCGTGACATGGGAGGCGAGAAAACAATCCACCGTGGCTCTTTCAAGCACTGAAGCAGAGTACATGGCTCTTACGGAAGCAGCAAAAGAGACAGTTTACTTACGAAACCTGTTAAAAGAAATCGGGTTCTTGAGTGTTAATGCAATACCAACTCTTGTTTATTGTGACAATCAAGGAGCAGAAAAGCTCATGCATAATCCTGTGTACCACTCTCGTACCAAACACATTGACATTCGGCATCACTATGTGCGTGAAGTTTTTGAACGAGGCGAAATCAATGTGAAATACATTCCAACAAACAAGATGGTAGCTGATGTGCTCACGAAAGGACTGTTCGGACCAAGCCATCATCAGTGCATACAAGGACTTGGCGTGATAGACATTAATAAAGTTAACACGTGTTTGAGAGGGGGTGTTGTGTATAATAAATAAACATTCTCTTAACTAGGCCTATAATAACAAACACGAGTTTGGTAACTGTTCCGCTTTAAGATTTGTGACGTCACTTCTGTGATGACGTCACCGGGGCGTCTCACGCAACCGTCTTTTTTAGTTCCGGTCTATATCTCGAGTGGCGAGCATCTGCTCTTTGTTCTTTAATTGTTTATTATTCTTTCATAAATAAAACTAACTAGTGCAAAATAGCAAGAAAGTGACTTTTAAAAATCAAATAATACAGAAAATACACCTTAAATACACATATTTGCATTTAAAAAACCTGTTATGTTAATTTAATTATTTGGGAAGGCATCCATTGTTGGTCTTTTGCCTTTTGTGGTTGTAGATAACAAATAGTAGTTGGAAGAACCCACATATTTTGGATTAAAGTAACTTAGTGCTTTTAGTGTGAGGTTCAGTAACTAAAATGTGAGACACAGTGGCCCAAGTTAATTCAAATATGTTGATTTTTTACTCTGCAAGCAGTAATTAAAATTAATACTGTTATTTTGTTTAATAGTTATTAATAGTTGTTGGATATGTTTACCCACTCTTTAGTTATTCTTAGAACATATCTATATGTATACCAAAAATATTTAATCAAAAATGTTGCACAATAATAATTATAATAGTGGTATTAGGCCTGGGTTTTTCTTATTTTACTTCATATCAAAACTTTACCAAACCCATGTTAGACCAAAATTAAATAATTTTTATATGGAAAACTCAAAATTTAAAAATAAGTAAGATAAGGTAATTTTTTTCAATTCAAAAACTCTACAAGTTTAGAAATTTTAAGTTTATTTTTTATACCCAAGTCGAATTAGTTGTATCTCTTTTCCTGGCATAGCACGAAAAGATTTTTCCATACTCATCCTCATTGACTGTAAGTTAAAATTTGACTTCCATAAGCAAGTTGTCATAGGCTTTTAATTTTAACATCAAATTTGTTGGAGAATATTTTAATTTAGATAAACGTGAAAGATAAATTTGGACGAATAATATGAATCCGAAAAATAAATTCAAGCCTAAATTGTTCATTTTTTTAAATATTTCCTGTTCTAGAAGGAAATTGTTATTTCACACCTGAAGATTTTTTTAGTCAAAATGTCCTTCCCACAGAGGCCTAGTTAGGATAAAATGTTTTATCATATCTTACTTAAATCCCTGTTGACGTTTAAACAACCATCGGTACATAAGACATGGTCCTCAACTCACTTGGGTGCAGCTGGTCATATGGATGTTCAGGGTTAAGATGTGTGTACGAAGAGGGTCTGTCTTCAGTCTGGCTCTGATCACCAGCCATACTTTTCATGCCAACAGTACCGCTAGTGCTTGTTGTGGGCATGGCCAGAACTACAACATTCATCATTGTTAAGTAGTTTGGGTCACTGGCACTTGTATCACTAAGACAAGCGTAATCGTATTGATACTCACCTTGGGGCTGAACCAACAAATGTTTGTTGTCTTGAACGGTGGCATACAGCTCAGAGCTTGTGTCTCCATTAACTTCAGTCTCCCAGAGCGGGTTCCCAGGCTCAAGACGTGCTCCTTCATGTGAAACCGGAATTTCTGGGAGACTTCGATTGGCCGAGACAGAAGACCTGTGAGATAAATTATGTTAAGTGGGTGCTTATAACCACTACTAATGTTGCTTTAATATTGTAGAGTTGACTGTAAAATATTGCTATGATACAGAGAACTAACCTATTGTATAAAGTGTTACTACAATACAGGAGAGCCACTGTATGGTGTAGCTACGATACATGTACTATCTACGTCAAACCTGTAATCAGTGTAACTGTGTTTCGGTAGATGGCACTGGGCGTCCTGGTGACGTCATGAACACAAAGGTGAGAGGAGAGTGTAGCCATGCAAGGTAAAAGCATCAAATACAAAAGAGTTGTCTGGCGCCTAGTATTACATTGAATAATAACAGTACAGAAGTGTGTTTGGTTGTATTTGGTCCTCCACTGTAAGACATTAAGCTAAGTTATTAAAATATGTGAACATCTTCTTGGTTTGTTGTTCTAACAAGCGGATTGCTCTTATTAAAAAAATACAGTAGGATATTTATCAAGTGTAGAAATCCGATTTAATGAATTTTCTTGGTCAGCTATGTAACATAGTTTCCTATCTGGCAGATAGTTTTAAGATGGTATGGGCCTGGCCACTCGTGCGAGATGGGAGGACATATCAGTAAAGAAAAGCAATACATACAGAAGAGCCACTGTGCAATACAGTTATGATACAAGATTCAGGAGAGCTACTTTATAATGTAACTACTATACAATAGAAATACTGCATGATGTTACTATGACATAGGAGAGCTACTGTACAATATTGCTATGATCCAGGATAGATAATGTATAATGTTATGATACAAAGGAGCTAATATATAGTGCCACTATGAGAGGCTATAATAGAACTATTGTATAGTGTTTCAATGATAAAAGAGTTGCTGTATAATATTATCCCCTAAATTTGAGTTCAATGTTCATCTAACTCGACTATTCAAATAAAGTAAAGTTAGGTGTGTATAACCTCTTGTTATATTCCAAGGTATCTACGTTGCTGGTTCTCCCAGTACAATGGGTGCTGTCGTGTGATTGGTGGTTGTGGTTCAGATTCTCCTGGTGGCTGCCTATCTTGACCATCCCCACCAACTCAGCCCTGGAGCACGAACAACAAATTATACATCTTCATTTAGTTCCCAACTTCACTTCATATATTCTAGACCACTATACAAGAGAAGTTCTTTAGTGAATTCTTGAAAACATTTATTGCATGAATGGCATTCATAAAAATGTGATTGTGTGTGCAATAGTTTTCTCCTTTAACTAATTGTTAGCCATATATATAGCCCATGAACAAGTACTATGACGGATTGCTAAAAAAAAATATTTTAAATAGTATTTTATGTTAGAATTAATTTATTTATATTCTTATCAAATGTGACAAGCTGTACCAGGTTGAGCGAGAGAAAAGGCTAACTACCACCTTACCTTTGTCAGATTAATAAAAAAACATTATTATTATTATTATTACATTTATAACAAACATATTTTAACAATATTCCATCTGCACTTAATCTAGCCTTTACCCTGGAGGGATTTTAAACTAATAATACCTGGATTAAAAAAAAGCATTCCAGTGACAAATAGTTTTAAGTCTTCAGCAATAAAATTATATCTGAACTTACTTAATTTCACATTGTTAGATTCCAATTGACTATTTGAAGCCGAGATGAAAGGGCTTAGCAAATGTAGGCAGGGTTGTGACTAGACGTTGGGGGGAGGGGGCGGCAATGAGAGGGGAACTCATCCCAGGCTCCTTTGCTCTAGGGGTGAAGTCTGGACAGGGAATATAATTATTTATTATTGATGTTTACAAGTCAACTCTGACATATCTTATGTGATTAAAATATAAAAAAACTTCCATTAAGCATCAATTGGCATGTTCAAAAGTACCTGTGCATGTGTATATGTGTGTGTGTGTATATATATATATATATATATATATAAAATGGTGTTCTAGTTTTTTATGTATTAATGATGCCCCGCAATTGGGCGCCAATTATGAAGATATGGAATTTATTGTGATATATGACCCGTGATTGGGTGCCAATTATGAAGATATGGAATTTATTGTGATATTTGACCCGTGATTGGGTGCCAATTATGAAGCTATGGAATTAATTGTGATATCTGCCCCGCGATACAGCGTCAATTATGAAAATATGGAATTGATTGTGATATATGACCCGCGATACGGTGCCAATTAAGTTGATAAGGGATTATATACTGATGATGATGCGGATGTGGACAATACCAGACTTTATGATGATGATGCGTACATACATTACTACGCACTCATCACACAGTTATATGATTTGATTTATTTATTATTCTTATACTTATGAAATAAGTAAGACCTCTAAATTTGCACACGATTTATTTAGATGATTGCACCTTTGGTGAAGATTTCATATTAATGATAAAGTTTTTCTTAATTTATGGACTTTTTTTCTACGATATTACATGTTCTGTGTACTGTGTAATATAATATTACTCTCTTATATTACTGTGATTTATACACACACTGCTTATATATTACCTATCCCTTGCATCTTGGACCCCTAGTGTCAAAATTAGCTAATGAAAAAGCTCTTGGTAACCTGATGTTGTGAAGGCTGGCTTCCTATTGGGTAGAGGGAACCAGTGTATCACAAGATTTTGCTAAATACAACTGAATTGACCTTTAAAAAAAAATTTTATGGTGCAATATATTGAAATTACTTCTGAAAAGAACATAACTCTTCATGAAGTATTAAAAGGATATTTTATATACAGATATACAGTACTTTAAACTAAAATGGTGCAAGTCATCCATAACTTTTTTAATATTTGAGAGAGGGTCCAAAACAGTATCATTACAATATATATATAGAGAGAGAGAGAAAGAGAGAAAGGGGNAGAGGAGAGAAGAGGAGGGGGGAGGGGGGGGGGGGGGGGGAAGAGAGAATAGAGTTTGTTTCAATAAATAAGGTAACAAACAAGAATTCTCACTTTTATTAACCAGATTTAAAAAAAACTCTACATGAATGATTTTTTTTGTATCTTGTTTTATGAGACCATTTTTTCATGTGAGTATTAATAAGTGGATTTAAAATACATTCAAAATATGGACTGAAAATTTTTTGTAAATACATATTTAGCGTGGTTATAAAATAATTCTAAGCATACTATATTGAGTGTTATTATGTAGTCGATGATCACTTTGTTCTTTGGGTAAATATTAACTGTATTAAGGATTCCCCAAACACAACTATCATCTATAAGCCTACCACCTACCTATAAAACAAAGTTTGTGTGTGTGTTCAGAAAAACCTAAGCCATTTCTAGTTAGAAAGCTACTATGTGTCACACAGGGAATAAATGACTCTAGGTAACTAAAACAAGGTTGAACACTTTTCAAAATTTAAAGCTTAGGAAAGGTAGTGAGGTTAGAAATGTTCAAAATTAATTGGAAAATAAACCTCCTATGTAGGTGTGATAAAAAAAAATCGAAATTTGGTGGGCAGGTAGAGGTCAGCCAAGATAGCCAGAAAAGTTTGAAAATATTGAAATTTAAAAAATAAAGCCTGGAAAAATTAGAGGAGACAAGAAGCTAGAGGGACAGTCCCATATAACCAGAAGATATAAAATAATTTATAATGGGAGGTTAAACAAATTTCAAAACTTATACAAAAAATATATTATTGGGCTGGCAATCAGGTATAGTAACTATATCAGAGACACAAAAAAAGTAGGTATTTATATTTACATTTTCAAAATGGGAGCTGAGGAGATGGGATGGCTTGAAAATTGCAAAACTAATAAAAACTCCACTATTTAATAAATAAAAGTTTAATTTTATAAGCAGGTAAACGGGTCATTCTATGGAAAATCACCCAAATGTTAATTTTTTGTTGCTTACCCATTTTAAAATTTTTTGAAATTGTTACATGTGGTAAGTTGATATTCCAAAAGAACAATTCAAAGGGATTTTTTTTTTCACTGCCACCACATTGGATTTACACACAAATATGGAAGCCACCGCATGGCGAAGTAATCGATTTCAAGCATTTACAATTATTTTAATAACTTACAAGGGGAATATACGGTCAACGGATTTTTGTAATTTTTAATACTTATAGTACAGAAAGGTCTAGACCCAAATAACAAATACCCAAACCCATAGGGCCAGATATCCAGAAGTTTTCGAAAAAATAAATTTTGAAAAATGTAGAAACATTACGAGCGAGGGATATACGCTAAAGTTAAGACAGTCGACAACAAGTCTCGTGGCTCCCCGGATAGCGCACGAGTCTAGTATGCCGTACATCGCTGGTTCGAATCCTACTGATTTTTTTTTCTCCGACTCTTTTAAAGCCTATACCCACATCATTTACATGAGAATGTGTATAATGAATGAACATTTTGGTACAAAAATGTAATGTAAGAAATCTGTTTATTTTATATTTTTCCTTAATTCTAACTAACTTACAGTACAAAAATAATCGTTACATATATGGTATTCATTCTTTTTTATTACTTTATAGTTTTTCTTACAATCACATAACCTTTTACTCTTGCTCCAAAGTTTCACAGGAGCCCGGATGATATTAGTCGTAAAAGCAAGGAAAGCAAAACGTTTTACGGCACCTCGCACACTGTATGAAGGATGAATTTTTGCAACTACATTTATTTTTCAAAATCTCCATCTGAAAACAAACTTCGTTCACGTTCATAAAAATTTCCTTATCGTCAATGATCATACTGGCATGCCATGCGTACCGGATCATGTTGCCAAAGATTGGGGAAGACAGCTGGTGATGTACAATGGAATAAATTTTCAAGCAATCCTCTCTAGAGTTAATTTCGCGTTCCCGTTCCAGTAAGTAGGCGCAGTTCTGCAAACGCTTTATAAAATTTTTCACCTGCCGAAAGAAATATTCATCGCACAGCTGGACCAACGAGATGCACTTTGGAGGGATAATCTTTACAGTGCAAGTCGGCAGACGAGCTTCGTCTTTAAAAATTTCATCGTACATTGCAGTATTTGTCTGTCCTCCCCAAGAATCAATAAGTAAGAGAAACTTTTCCTCTCTGACGTACGGCTTTAATACGCCTACTAAAATATCCGTGTAGAGCTTTGTTGTGAACTTTCCGGACTTTTATGAGGTGACGACAACGTTTTTATATTTTTGAAGATACTCATCTACTGTTTTTTGTACCCTGGGCCCGAATGAACCGGTTGTCTCTTGTAGGCATACGAAAACAAGGGGCAATAATTTGCCAGATAAAGTGACTGCGTATTGCACTGTATATGAATGCGTCACCTTATTCATATTCTTTCTCTTCACAAGAACTACCTTTGATCCCTGGGTCACAAGAGTTCTATCAAAGGTAGACTGAGATTGGCAGCCTGAAAGTTATTCATAAAACATAAACATGATATAAATTTCACAAAAACGTTATACTTAACAATAAAATATATTGATCATAAAGCATGAGGTTTTTTTTAATACCTGTTTGGTCTGTATTAATTACGAAATCATGGTCAAAATTGGGTATCAGGTGACGAGTTTGGATTCTGAAGTCTTCGGCGGCAGCCAACGTTTCTTCTATCGTTGTGGTTTCTTGTTCTGTTACGAATTTGGTAATTTTTCGTTGGCGTATTCTATGCGTCCTTTTGAATTTCGCAAACCACGGCTCGAAGGCTTTGAAGTCGAAGTTTTTAAATTGACTTGCAGCAGCTAAAGCCCACGGCTGCAAGTTGCGGGTAGTGACTTGCTGGTGGTTTTCCCGAGCTTCTGTGAAGCGACCGTATGTCCAGGAATCAACGACCGTATATTTGTCAAACAGTGTTCCACCCTTCTTGATGTGCTGTTCCCATTTTGCCAAATCCTCGTAACGTTTTAAGCGATGGCACCCTTTGCTCTGCAGACTTTTGAGTCTCCAGCCTGGGTGAGCTTTGGCTATGTTAACAGCTTTTATTTTATAATCCAGTGAAATATATTCATTCGACCTTTTTGTTTTTTTCTCTTCCGGTTCGTAATCTTCGTCGTCAGAAGTATCGTCACGTGGAATTTCTTGATAAGCATTTTCCTCGTAGATTTCATCAAATATAATCAATTAATCATCTGTTATAAACTTCTTCTCATATTGTATTTGTATCGTAAATTCATAAATGTCTTCTGCCAGCAGCATTGCTTCATCATTAATTTGCCCTGAAGATTGTGCTGCCATGAGATTATTTCGCTCAAGGAGGTGCTGGTAATAAAGAAAGGCATCGTTCATGCGTAATTTTGTAGATTCACTACACAGACTATATTTTGCAACGTCTTCTTCTTCTTGTACCGTCGATGGGCCAGCCACATCAACCGATTCGATATTCGACATTGAAATTCTTTTTCATACACTAATGTTTATAAATACGTCTTACTGATCGAAGAGCTCACGAGCGAATGCTAGTTTGTACAACCATCCGTTTCACGACACGTCCTCTTCCCCCTCTGGCCGTATACGGCTAGAAATACCCCCCCCCCGCCCTGGAGGGGGAAAGGATTCACAAAAATCTTTTGTGGAATAGCACTGCGTCGCGTAGGTACTTGATTCTAGGAAATGGTCGGCCGACCCGAGCCACAGAAACTCAACGGCACGAAGGGGAAAGGAGAGGTAAGCTAGGGATAATATAACTGCGTTTCTAATTGTGAGAAACTTGAAATATCTATTAACTAGCATATAAATTTGACGAATTTTTCATGTAAGTNCCCCCCCCGCCCTAGAGGGGGGAAGGATTCACAAATATATTTTGTGGAATAGCAGCTGCGTCGCGTAGGTACTTGATTCTAGGAAATGGTCGGCCGAAAGAAACTCAACGGCACGAAGGGGAAAGGAGAGGTAAGCTAGGGATAATATAACTGCGTTTATAATTGTGAGAAACTTGAAATATCTATTAACTAGCATATAAATTTGACGAATTTTTCATGGAAGTTATGTGGGTATAGGCGTTAAAAGAGTTGGAGAAAAAAAATCTTCAGTAGGACTCGAACCAGCGATCTACGGCATACTAGACTCGTGTGCTATTTGGGGAGCCACGAGACTTGTTGTCGATTGTCTTAACTTTAGCGTATATCCCTCGCTCGTAATGTTTCTACATTTTTCAAAATTTATTTTTTCGAAAACTTCTGGATATCTGGCCCTATGGGTTTAGGTATTAGTTATTTGGGTCTAGACCTTTCTGTACTATAAGTATTAAAAATTACAAAAATTCGTTGACCGTATATTCCCCTTGTTAGTAGTCGTTAAAGATATACAGCTCTATTTGGTGTTGTTGGAGAGAGAACATTGTAAGCTATTTATTACTTGACTGAAAATAAAATTAATCTTACTTTTATATCTTATTTTATAGTAATAACATTTAGCTTAGCTTTGTGATTTTTCCATTTTCATATTCTTTCAAAATTAAAAAACATATTGAAATTTTGAGAGGGGCAAGTCTACATGGAAGTACTTTTCAGTAATATCTTGTAAAACCCTTCCACTCACTGCCTTCTTGATGAAAAAGTTCCTTCAAGTTGAGGGTTTTGAAAAAAAAACTATTTTGAGAAGCAATAATAAAGGGGCAAGTGTAAAGATTTTAAAATGTTGATAAAACCTTTTTCATTATGACCTTAAACACACCATTAAAATCTGTGTGTTTTTTATATTGGTTTAGTTGCTGTGGCTGACCAAAGATATAATAATAATAATAATAATAATAATAATATTTAACACTGCGTCTTACTACCCTTTCGGGTTATACGCTACCAAAGATGTAAAAAATTGTTATTTTTGTGAGTTGTAATTTAAGTGAATTGTGACACTTATGGGTCAACCATATCAATTATCTGCCACAGATTTATTCTAAATATGTCCAGAATAGTTCTCAAATATGTTATGAAAACATTTTACCAAATGTTTTGATACCATAAATTTTATGCAAACAAAAAAAATATTACTTTGGTTGTATTTTTCTATGATTTTTACATGAATATAGGTTTTTTTTTCACTATTATCTGCTTTTGCCACTGAAAAAAAGTTATTGTGTTAACTATTTTTCTTCATAATAAAAGAAGTTACTTTCTTTCATGTTTACACAACAGTAAAAATTTCTTCACTTAATTTTGAATTTATCTCATGATCTCCTCCGGTTGTTTCCAATCTTAATTCAAGGGGGAAAACAATACATAAAATATTATTTCCCTTGAACCATACTTTATCACTTTGTGCAAGTTGAAAAGAAGTGTCGGGGCCTGCAGGATAAAAAAACAACAAAATATTCACATTTGTCAACTGAAATATCTTCAACCTTCCCTAGCCACCACTTAATGGTTATTTAAATATTTTGGCCCAAAACTTATCCTGTATTTCAAAAGTGTAGTTCACTCTCTTAAAGATGACACTGCCATAATGTAAGCTTAGATAAGCGGGTATATAGAGGAAAATATCTCATTTTCAATATCACCAACACTATGTTGTCCAAAAGAAAAATAGGCTACCTGCTATTATGCCTATGTAGCACCATGAACTGACAGTCACTGGTATGAAGCAAATAAAACCCTCTACAAAGTTTTGTTCTATCCTTGCGTGCATCCAATGTTTAGTCCTTGATATTCTTTATAGGTGTACCAATGAACCATACCGGTAAGAGAGTGATTATTCGTGCATCGGCACTGAATTATAATAACCGGTAATTATCATACTGATTAATTGGTGAATTTTCTTAGTATTCAAAATTTGTAACACAATAAATGTTTTGGCTTGCGGACTTACAACACTAATATAACTTAAATCAAAACTAACAACACGCACCAATAAAGGTAAACACAAGTAGGCCTTAACACAGGGGCAAGGTTTTAATAAACGGTTGTGTTACAAGACTACACTCAACAATTAAAGGAAAGGGAGATGTGTGATGTGGCCCAGGAAGAGAGGAAATATGAGCGATGTGGGCTCAAGAGAGGCAAGGCAACATGGGCTCAGGAGAGGAGAGGCAAGGCGACGTGGCCTCAGAAGAGGAGGAGATACAAGCAGTGGGGCCTTGTTAAGGATGGGAAAATCAGAGATGTACTTTGTTAAAGGAGGGTGGAAAACTACAAAAACTAATCAAACAACTGGTGTTGTTGTAACTAATTGTATTATACTGCTTTCATATGTTTTTATTTAAACAATTGAAAAACTGTGCCAGCTTTGGAGCCCTTAATCTTTGGGGGCTCCCTGCGGACGCATAGCTCATGTAGGCCAAGAAATGGTGCTGGTTTTGGGACAAAAAGAGTTCGTATAAAAAATACTTAGCGATAGTTTTGCCAGCTGGCTGCAAACCGCTGAACTAAGTGAGAGCAGCTCCTCCCACTCCAGCTAGGCCTAGTAAGACATGGTGCTAAAAAAAGTCTACAATCCATGATGGGTAAATATAAAAAAAAACTATATCTTATTTGCAAGAATTAAGTTTGCTATGGGGGAAAAGCAAAATGTTGAATGTGTATGCCTAGTTGCAGTTGAATTTGCGTATCCCATTAACTTGTTAAAAAAATTAGTCCAGCTAGTTTTTTTAAATTATGAATTAAATAGTTTTAGCATATAGCCGGTTAATGTAGTTTGTGTTTAATATTATAATCATAGCAATGTTTAAAAATATATATATTTGTTTACCATTCTAAAAGAAAGTGTAAACATTCTTGACCCAGATTAGAACTAGCAAAAAGACTAAAGATGATTAAGTTATTTATTTTAAACACTTCCCCTAAGCTTAAGAATTTTCTTGTTTATTAGATGACAGCCACTTGGTAGTCTACATTTGTAAACGGGCACTTTATGCCTACATTATGAAGGTTCTAATGTCAAGATGACAAAATCTGAACATTTCTTACTTGGAGGTTTTCTTCTTGCAACAAACGCATGCTGTGAAGAAAAGTATGGAGCCAATTATTGTCATGGTCACTGTCACTGGAACCAAACATGGCCAATCCTCATGGATCAGCATTTCTTACTCATCATCTGGCCCTTCCTTCACTTTCTTAACTCAGGAGAATAAATTACTTCCCACACGAGAAGGCTTATCTGAGCCTCTTCACTTGGCTTTGCAGCATTTCATTATTCAAACTTTCTACACTTAGCTATAATGTTTAAAAATATTTTAATATTACTTGTATAACACAAAAATATTAATCTTGAATAAATACAATAATTATTAATAAATGTTTCCTTTCAATAAACATTTTTCCATTCATAACTTAGCTTTAATTAAGAGGGATTTATAATATAGTAAATAAGGCCTCGCTGCGACAAATTATATATGGCTTTCTTCTACGTGTTCAACTTTACCTACTTACGTCAAAAATAAAGAAATTTGTACACAAAACACTCAACAAATAATCCTTTCACCTACTTTTAATAAATGTTTGAGAAATTTACAAACCTCATAGCAACCTTGTGTTGATATATGTGACGCTAGTAGTGGCAGGATCTTGAAACACTTAAAAACACAGTGATCTCTGAAAACATAGGTAACTAAGAAGAACTTATTGATGCTCCAAAGTCCAAACAGATTTAAACTTAGTTGAAATATGTTAATTTTGATTTAACTAATCAATATGAAATATGAGATGTAATTTGGGATGTTCAAATTGTGGTGAAAAAATATATTTATAATTTTTAAATTAGGTATGAGTAATTGAATTTCTATTTAATTTATATAGTGTTGAGCACTAACTACCAAAACTTTTATTTTCTGAGATAGGTATTTTTTTTTAATTAAGTAAATCCCTAGAAACTGCTTAGCGGTGATACGAAAACATCTTCTCTCAGTACCCCTGCAATTTACCATTTATTTTTAATTGTTGTATTTACACCAAAGGACTTCCTTGAGCATATTATTATTCCTAGCTTGGACATTCAACCAACAGAAAATATTTATACCTGAGATATAATGTTAAAATTACCATGTAAATTAATATGATAAATAAACCAATTACACCATGTAATTTATATAGTGATTGTAATTGTTGTGGAAAAAATCTTTAAATAAAAACACCCTACCTAATAAGGCATGCCTCCTATGATATATAATTAGTATAAGTATTGTGAAATAACACTTGAAATATGATGACAATACAGAAAATAAATTTATGAATTATTACATAATAATATTTAGCACCGCGTCTTACTACCAGTTCGGGTTATACGCTTTTTTAAATACTAATTACTCTAATGGATTAGGAATTGGGAAGGTTGAATTAGAGGAAGTGAACCCGCATTCACGTGGAGGGAGAGTGGAAAACCATTAAGGAAAAACCACCCCCAGTTCACCCGATCGAGATTCGAACCTCGATCTCCCCATCCTCCGCAGTCGAGCTCAACACGATAAGCGCGTTAGCCAACTACGCCACCGAGGCGGGTATGAATGAATTATCATAAAAATATTCCTTGAAATTAAATGATAATATATAAAAGGTTTAATTTAAGTTTTATATTAGATTAAAATATTGAGTTCTTTAAAAGAATAAAATATAATTTGACACTTCTAATAAGAATATTATAATTATTATATGATGATGGAGGAGTTATTTTGTCTCACCCAATAATGTAGCGTGGGGATCTCAGGCTCTGGTAACAATTATATATATTCTAGGTTTTTCACCTCACATATTCTTTTTGAAACTATCTCCTGCCCTTACTTGAAGGTTATTCCTTACTTTTAAATAAGTTTTTGCTTCCAAAATAATTTTTAATTTGAGAAAAAAATTATATTTCTAATGGCCCTAATGGCGTACAGCCTTATCTTTAAAAAAAAATTGTGTGTCAACAAAACAAAACCATTAATAATTAACAAACATTTACAATTACTAATAAACAAAAATCTTAGTTCGAGAAATAATAATCTTTTCCGCTAGAGGCAGTCAGTTCTTCAAATGACAACCATTAGTTATAAGCATCCAAGAACATAAATTAAATGTAGATCATAACAGTTCCGAAATAAATCTCTCCCTAAGGCAGATAGCGTTAAAAATCCTCTAAAAAAAAAGTATGGCGTGTTGGCAGTTTATGAATCAAAGTAAAGAAGGCAAATTTAATATAGTGAATTAAAGGTAAGTAGATTATATAATATAAGTGATTAGTTTAATTGTAAATAAGTAATTAATACTCGAAATTTTAAGAGTTGTGATTGAAATTTAAAACAAATAAACAGTAAAGTTGTCAAAATAATTATGTATTTGTAAGACTGAGTCAACCGACTATTTAATTTATATTATAAATAATTCTTTTAGCAAAAATAACATTGCAAAATTGATATAAAAACCCTAATAAAGACATAACATATGGCATTTTTGTTGGTAGGAATGGAGTGAAGATAAACGAAACTTGTGGGTACAAGTAGACAAGAGAAATAATTTCAATTTCCTTTATTATAGTGCTGGCCAAAAGTCAACACTGAAAAGAACACAAGTATTTTACAAATACATATAATTAGAGGAGAAAACAAGATAAACAATAATAGCTAAATAATTATATATATACTTATGAATAGTTACGAAAAATACTAAATAATAATGATAATAATAAAATAATAATAATAATAATAATAATAATAATAGTATATCTGTTACTCTCTATATTTTAGCTGACTCTTTCTCAAAATCAATATGATTAAAGCCAAGAACTAAGCTCTTTTCACTGCTTTTACCATTAAATATTATTATTATTATTTTGTTATTAATATTATTACTATACGTTCTGTCTTTCGATAAGTCCATTACTTTTGTCAGTGAACTCTGACTTTGTCCTATGCTTCCTCTTTCAGCTCCCCAAATGTTATTCTTTCCTTCAAGTCATCCAATATTTGAATCCTCCTTCTTCTTAAGCTCCTATTTCCTTCAACCTTTCCTTCTATGACGTCATGTAGAAGACAGTTCTTACCAAGGATGTGTCTGATCCAGTTTGATTTGCACCAAAAAATCACATCCAAAATGGTTTTCTTCTCATCCACTCTTCTTACTTTTCTTCATTTGTCACCCTGTCTGACCATATGATATTCTTGAGTCTTATCCAGAATCACATTTTAAATATGATAGTAATAGTACATGAATGCATACATACATAGTCATGACATTCCCTTATGGAGTAGGCAAGAAACTGTGGATATAGCTCAAAAAACAACTTCGTACTTAATCCATCCTCACTAACTTTCTCCACACTTCCCTATCCTTACATACTTACTTCGCTTCAACAACATCCATACACCGATTCATACATGCTCTTTATTCTTAACTCTTAATGTTCCTCTTTTTCACATATTCATCTACAACATTTAGCCACGTCTTATATGGCCTACCCCTTCCTTTTGATCCATACTGTAACTAGTTGAACTCCTCCTCCTCTCCAGCTTCTGCTCGAGACCTTCTCTACGGAAGCCGGTTGGTTCGGTAGGCCTTCTTAGGGTTAATTAATAATGGTGGGGGTGTAGAACGTACCGTAGTCGAATAAAAAGATTGAATTTGATAAGGTTGATTTGGAAGTTTTATTTTGACTAAACGTTAATGTTAACATACATTTTATTACATTTAAAATACTAGGGGAAATCTAAAAGGTTAATTAATACTTAATGATGACATATTGCTAATGTTGTGATAATTTAGCCACATGGTGGTTTCCCTTTTCTTCCACCCATCTCTGAACACCCTAAAGCCAAAATGAAAAGAATAACTATTCGTTAAGTACTACCGCTTATTACTTCTTCCCAGCACGTGAGCTAACTGAGAATCGTATCGATGCTAACGCTTCCCTTGTTAGTATTATCAAAAACAGACGCTACAATCTGATATGCTAATTAGCTGGCTGCTCACGCCAAACATCCCTTTCCAACTGTGACGCCACATGTGCTTCTCAAAGTTTCCGGTTACAAATAGAATAAAACAGCACGATGCTTGAAAGTGAAAGATAAAAGTAATAAATTTAGATGACGCTATAATTCTAACAAAGATTTTACAAGAATGAAAAACTACTAGATCTAAGAATTAAAAGCCTAAAAATTAAGTTTATGAATTGAAATTTAAAACATATATTGCTTACAGCTTTGGATTACTTATAATTAAAATAAAGTCCCACACTTTATTGTAATTAATCATTTGAACTGAATAATTTAGTAATATATAGATTAAATTAAGCCTAGAAAAGAATAATACATTGAAAATGTTGAAGGCTATTTATTAAAACAGGCCTAACTGATTGGAAAACAATAATGTAGTACTCTCAGTATCTTTATTCCTAATAAACTTAAGGGGAGGGGAAAGGGAATTTTGTTTAACGGTGTATAAAATGTTATTAAATGTCTTTGAATGTGATAAATACTAGGCATTTAAAAGATTACTATATACATAGTGAATTTAGTGGCTTTAAGAATGGTATAAAATTAAAAAAATAAACAATTGGAAAACTAATATATATATATATATATATATATATATGAAATGGTTGAGAGCTAAGGCCTTAAAACCCTGACCACTTTACAGCCCGCTTTGCTTTAAAAAATGGGAAAAGCTTCCCAAAATTTCACCAGTATTGAAAGCAACCTAACTAAATTTTCCTCCAAAATGACAAAGTGTGACACACACACAAAAAAAGAGTAGACTGTACAGTCCTTACAAGCATGTTACAAAAGGATTACTCTCCTAGCTGCTAATAAAAAGCTTATCAATCCACAGACTCCATAAATTAAGAGCTTAAGGCCAAATCCACTATTTGATCATCCCCACAACCTCTATTATTTAAAAAAAATCCTTAAAAATCTTAAGGCCAAACATGCTATATGAGCATCCTCGCACGCTACATGAGCATCCTCACATCCTCTCCTATTTAAAAACACTCCTTAAAAAGCTATATGAGCACTACTACTTCTCTATCTTCCAGGCAAAAACTCCTTAAAATCTCAAGGCCAAGTCCGCCACATGAGAACTCCAACCAGATGCCTCAGCGCACTCTTAAAAGCCTCGTGGCCAAATTTGATTTATGAGCCAGTCACATCCTACTTTATGAACCTAACGGTCAGCTAAGAATTGCTATATGAGCACTACCTACACATCAGGCATCCTAGCTTAAAAAACACATTTACTGAAAATAGCTTAATTGAACAAAAAATCTAAGAAAAAAACTCAGCTAGCCAGCTGAGAAGAAAGAAATGCATGTACATTGTTTCAAACAACGAAAGAGTATTATCATACACGTATACTGTTTAACAACAGAGAAAAAGTAATAAATAGGGATCTAAAATCACCTAATAGTAAATTTATTTGGGAAGACACATAACCCCAAATAAAAAAAAGGGAAAAACTCAAGGCCGAACATCTCCACAGCACACAAACTTCAAATTTCCTCCACACAGATCCATGTTGTACACAATCTCCAACATAGCTTCAGTAGTGGAATGTAAACTCACCTTTAGAAATAATATTATTATTGAGAATTATTATTGTAATCACTCCTCCAACAAAATTAATTCAGAAAAAGTTGTTTTAAACTTGTAGAATAATATGGACTTATATTTATAAACTCCCAGAGAGCCCATTAAAAACAAACTCGATAAGGGCTAACTCCCAAAAACGTATCCTCAAGATACTTCCCGCCATACAGTGACCAACAATCCCCTTGCTCAGTCCTTCAAAACACACAAGAGGTGACCTTCTTAACGGCACACACCTTGTTCAAATATCTGGGAACCACGGGCGGTCCAGAACTACTGCTGGCCTCCTGGTCCAGAAACACTCCCAAAACTCTCTTAGCTTGGGCGGCCCAGTTCTCAATATTTGCTCCCTAAAACACAAAGTAGTCAGACCTCTGCGACAAAACCACTTTATTTCCAAACGTCAAAGGCTATAAGTCCTGACATTACAACACGCCACTGTATGGAAAGAATTCCCTGCCTCAACCCAACTCCTATCAAAAGTTTCCTGTACATTACCTGCCTGTTACTAACTTGCTCTCCAGGATACTAAAACTAGGTACCACATTAAAATCTGATCTCAAAAATAATCAAATAAAATCTCTCAAAAATGTCTAAATCACCTTTAGATGCCACAAGTAACATAGGAAGTATTTTTGTTACTCGACCATGAAACTTTTACTTTAAGAAATTAGAGTAATGTTTGCATTAACAATTTGATTAACAACCACTAATTTTATATTCAATCCTAAATGTATTTCTTATTAGCCCTAAACACTCTAATAAAATCACACAGGTTTATAAATATTTTACACTTGGAAAATTTAATGTATAATCGGATATCTTTTATTATTATTTTATTATTTTTAATGATAACTTTTCTTTGGGATTATTAATTGACGATACTTTTACATAAACTTTTGTCCTACATCATGCAAATTATTATTAACGTCTACGATTGAGGTAATTATGAGGAGTGATTCTCTGACATGAGAGATTGTATACCACATCCATCTCCTTATGCGGGGAGAAAAAAAACCCATTGTGGCTCCATGGATCCTTCATCCTTGAGCGCCGTCCACCTGCTCGGGTAAACTAGCTCCCCAATTGATATTTTCTCATTGAAAGTTCAGCTGCTGGAGTAAAATGATTTTACTGTAAACAAACCACAACATGATTACACCATGTCTTTAGACTTAGGCCTAACTCCTCTGATGACCTACCTCTGTTCAGTGAATTGGTGTACCCCGTACGTCACTCCTTACTCCAAACAATGCTGACCACTTTCCAGAGAAACATGACATTGTGGCCTACTACCCCCTAATTGGTAGGCATGCTTAATTTACAAGTCCCTGTACCTAGTTTTCTTTGTTGTGGATCCCACATCATTTTCCACATAGTGGTGGACAATGACACCAATGTCATTACCACTATCACTTTCATAGTGAGCAATGGCACCCCTATCAACATCACTGGGGACAGTAACAACAGTGTCCCAGTTAACCTCACTACCGCAACCTTGAGGCGCAAACATCATTAAATTGCCCACTTCACTAGAGACAGTGACTACCGTGCAACAATCTCCACTGACAATGCCACGAACTAGAACTTCATTGTCACTGCTTTGAGGTACCATATCTTCCCCACATTCATTAACATCACGGGCAATTTCACACTTATTGTAGCATGTCAACCAAGTGATATGACATCTACAAGCCGTAATTTGCACAAAATACTAAACTGAAAAAACGGAATCCAAAGAATAGAAGTAAAACAGGATTGTGATTCATCATTTGATATTCTTGAAGGAGGAACCTCTACTCCAACACCAAGAAGTAACAGCTGGCCCTGATGATTGGGTCGTGGGTCTCACCTCCTTGACGCTGAGGGAGTCTTGTCTGATGTTTCAAGTATCCTACGAATGCTATCCAAGTCCTTCAGGCTTGTTGATTTAGTCCGAGTGACTAATTGTTGTTTATCTGTCCTTTTGACGTAGTTTACTTAGTCGAGTCGACTATAATGTTATCCAAGTCCTTCAGACTTGTTGATTTAGTCCGAGTGACTAATTGTTGTTTATCTGTCCTTTTAACTTAGTTTAATTAGTCTAGTCGACTATAATGTTGTCCAAGTCCTTCAGACTTGTTGATTTAGTCAGAATGACTACCTTTGGTTTGGTGTCAACCCAACTTAATTACTTTAGTAAGATAATCTGGCTATTTGTTTTCACTATATTCATATAACATAGCTTAAATACAGAAGCTTGGAGACCTATATCTAGTAATGACCTTGCTTTGAGCTTCCTCTTCTCCATAAGTTCATTATTTCATTTTAAGTCCTGTTGAATTCACAATATCCTATGACTCCATGGACGTCAAGCTTACTTGCTCGAATTTTTGTATGGCTGCAAGCAGGTGGTTTAACGCCTTTATTTGAGGACCTAGCTAGGTCAGTATCTCACAGCATTTTTGTTGGTACCGCTTTGTCTGCGTTATTATTTTGGGTGCGCAAAGTGCGGAACACGGCTAGTTTTGTATATTGGCCCGCACAGATAATGTTTTCATTTTTCCCAAGTCTGCAATTTAGTTGTCATAGTATTTAATAATTTGATTAAGGATTTGATGTATACCCCAGGGAGTGGGTAATGGCATAAATGTACTATTGGATGCTTTGGCCGTACCCACTGGGAAAGGACACCTGATTGTTAGCCATCTGTCAATGTAATTGAATGAGGGTCATTTATCAATCTATTATTTAGGATGTATTTATTATTACCAAGTCAAGCTAGCATGCAGATACAATCTGCGCCTCTTAATTTCAAATCAAGCTAGCTTGCAGTTACAATATTAATGTCGACCCTAACCTCAAATTTGGTGACCTCAACGTCTCTCTATGGCTTATCCCCAGTAAAGCCACTTACTAATTTGACCTCTACACTGGACATTTGAGCTGTCAAACTAACATCCATGGTGTCAAGCTTAGTATCCATTTTAGCAATCATGACAGCATTGTGCGCTTTCTGTTCACTAGCTGCCAACATAAGTTTTTGGAATATGTCTAGACAATTAGGTTGAACACTAGCTTTGCTAACCTCACCTGTCTCCATTAAATTGGGCAACACAATATATTCTACCTACAAATTTTCAGGTAACACCTTCAGTGAACGAATTGGTATTTCTTCCCCGTTATTTAATTCGTCTTCCAATAAGGGTTCATCAAACAAACCCCCACTAGAAGGTTCACCTGAGTCACAAAATACCAAACAGTTTGGCTCTAGGTCCAAAGAGCTATTTCTATCCTTAAATTCCATATTTAAAACTAGGCCTTATCAAAGTTTTAAGCAAAACAAAAAATAAAGACCTAGCCAACCAGTGAAATTCTCCTCCTAAATAGAAAATACTTACATTAATATTGTTAAACAACAACAATCCCGACGAAACAACATGCCAGAACATGTTATCAACCTCTAAATATATAATGTAATAAGAATTGATTGAAATTAATTTAATGTTTCAACACAAAGTAAAAAAATTAATGATTTTACAAAAAAAATATTATTAAACAGGAAACGAACAAAATAACGATACGTTTATGAATGATGAATTCAAAGACGGGTGTTTCACTCAATATCATCGTGGTCACGCGTGCGCGTTGGTTCACCGTTCCTCTTGTTCCCCACAACATCAGCTACGCTGTTGATGCGCCGTCGTATCCATTCTTGTCATAATAGTGCCCTGCAGTTATGTGAGGAACTACACTCTCCATCTAGGAATAAGTTGAGTGCTATAGGTGTTACCCAAAGGACTTGTTATCTGTGGCTGTGTATTGTAATGTCTTATGTCTGCAACATGTATTAACAGAATAGACTTCGCCTTGTACCAAGTTAGACTATCGTATATTTGACAATTCTTGCTGTAATATAACATGGTGGCAGTGGTCGGATATTGCAATATATTTAAGTATAACTAAGGTGAAGTGAACAGTTTCAACATAGCTTAGTTCCAATATATCGGCTCCTGTGTATCAAATTGGTGTGGGAATAATACTGAACAACTTAGAACCAACTGCTCTGCTAACATTGCTATTTGCCATCAGTGTCGATATAAAGGGCGTTATGCAAAATTTTGTAGATTTAGATCAGTCGATGCTATTGACTCAAAAGACGAGTTAGGTGAAGATGGTTAATTTGTCGGCCTTGCAACAACATAAACTAATTATTTGCATGGTAAATGGTTGGTAAACACCAAATTCTTTGGGAAAAACCTTTCTGCTAAAATTGATACAGGCGCAAATGTGAATATTGTTGGAAATCGTTCATACGAGGAGTCTTTTCAATATATGGAGCTTTTGCCATCAAATAAAATCCTATCCGGTCTAGGGGGCGCTCAGCTCAAAACTATTGGCAGGATTCAAAGGAAATTCCAATACAAAAACAAAAATATTTTTGAGACATTCTATGTAGTTTAAGGAGCAGATATAATTCTTCTAAGCCATAATAATAGTGAGAAATTAGGCCTTACAAATAGGATTTCTGAAGTAGTAAAAGCGAGTTTTGTTCCAAAAACTATGTTCTCTAAGCATTTAAAAAGACTAGGGAAAATTCTAGACCCATACATACCACATAAAACTTAGAGAGAGGGCTATACCACATGCTATTTATTGGTGTTCCCCGACGTGTTCCTTTACCTTTAAAGAAGGTTCTTAAAAAAGAACTGGATAGGATAGTTCGGGAGGAAGTCATAGAAAACGTTGACGAGCCATCAGATTGATGTGGTCCCATGGTTATAGTCCAAAAGCCAATGGATCCCCCAGGTTGTGTGTTAACCTGACTAAATTAGATCAACATGTAGAAAGAGAACATTTCCCTATGCCAGCAGTTGATTATTCCCTGGGTAAACTATAAGGAGCTAAGTTATTCTCAAAACTAGATGCCAACTCAGGATTCTGGAAGGTTTTCCTCACAGATTCTTCTAGAGATTTAACCCCATTCATCATACCATATGGAAGGTATAGGTTTCTTTACCTACCTTTTGGGATCTCCCCTGCTCCCTTGATTTTCTAGAAGGTTAGTGCGCATTTAGAAGGATTGGAGGGGGTTGTCTGCCGTTTTGAGGATCTTATAATATATGGGTCAACTATTGAGGAACATGACTAATGGATTTATAAGGTCCTTTCTAGGCTGCAAGAAGCAGGTTGGACTCTAAACGAGGAAAAGTGTTGGTTTCAGTAAACTACAATAAACATTCTTGCCCATATAGTATCTGCGAAGGGTGCTTCTCTGGAACCAAAGAAAGTTGATTCTTTTCGCCAACTGAAACCTACCACTAATCTAAGTGAGCTAAAAGGATTTTAGGGTCTTTAACATTTCTGGCCAAGTTCATCCCAAATATTTTTACATTATTGCAACATCCTAATGAGCTTCTCTGCTAAAACGTCGACTAGTTATGGAATTGTCCACAGGCTCAAGCATTTGAAACATAAAGATATCCATAGCAGAGCCACCAAGTCTTGCTTTATATAAGTGCAATAATGACACTATTTTGTCAGCTGACGCATCATCCTATGTCCTTGGTGCAGTTTTAATACAACGCCAAGATGATGGATCTCTACGACCTGTTAGTTACGCTTCTTGAACTCTCAGTGAAGCTGAGAGAAAGTGGGCACAAATTGAAAAGGAGGGACTGGCTTCGTTTGGGCATGTGAACGCTTTTCTGATTTTATTACGGGCATTCACATATCAATAGAGACTGATCATAAGCCTTTATTTCCTAATTTAACTATAAAAGAACTAGATTCTATACCACTAGGCTACAAAATATTAGGCTTCGATTGATGATGTATTCGTTTGAGATTGTTCATGAAGCTGGTAAAAATCTACTTATTGCTGATACTCTTTCCCACAATCCGCAGCCACTACTTGCTGGGGAAGATGAACTAGCTGAAGAAGTGACGGCATATATCCAAGAGGTCTGTAGTTTTCCTGTGTCTGACGCTAAGATAGCAGAAATTGTTCAGAATCTTCATAAGGATGAAGCTAGTATCCACCTAAAGCAGTTTTTTTTAATACGGATGGCCTCTAAGGTCATAAATACCTGAAATGTACCTATCATATTGACAAAAACGAAACGAAATATATTTACAAAATGGTCTTCTACTAATAGGTAACAGACTAATAATTCCTAATTGCATGCAGTAGGAAATAATAAATAAACTACATGAAGCTCATCAGGGGATTACCAAATGTAGAGAACTTGCTAAAAAAAAGTGTTTGGTTGATAATATTGTCCACACAACTGAGAGATCTTGTTGAGAATTGTATCAAGTGTGCCAAATTTAAAATAAATTGATCAGAACATTTAATACCTACTTAGTTTCCTGAGCGGCTTTGCCAAACAATGGGCATGGATCTTTTGAAGTTGAAAGGTAACTGGTATCTCCTTGTTGCAGTCTACTACTCCAAATATCCAGAAATGTCTTTGCTGGCGCGCCTTACTACTAGTTGTGTCATAAATCATCATCAGGGATGGAATACCTGAAATTATTAGAGCTGATTGTAGCTCACAATGGATCCATAACAACATTTTAAATGAAAAGTTTTTACAGTTTGCTAAAGATTATAATTTTAAACTTGTTACATCGCAATCGAAGTACTCACAAAGCAATGGCTTTATAGAGTCATGTAGTAAAGAATTATAAAAATCATATTGAAAAGAGCGAGTACCCATACGTAGACTTACTTATGCTACGCTCCACGCCTCTATAATCTGGCTATAACCCTTCAGAGCTCTTGGTGGGGATAAAACTTAGACGATTTATACCAACATTGCCAAGTAACCTCTTTCCCCCACCAGTTAATTTTGACCAGCGGTTCCACAGAGAAGAACAAAGACTGTCAAAACAACAAGAAAACTATGATCGTCACCATGGGGATAGATCTCTCACAATATTGAACCCTGGAACAAAAGTCTATATCACCGATCGGAACCAGGAAGGTACCATAGTGAAGTAACATGATACACTATGGTTGTATATAATTTAAACAGAGGATGGACAATTTAGAAGGAATTGAAAGTCTCTGCAGCCTCTAAATGTAAATGGTCCTCACGTTCAGCAAGAACCAGATGAGTTGGCAAATAACAGATCATCATCTCCAAGAAGAGAGTCAATTCTACCAGTTCATCCAACGTCTCCAGAGGTGGCAATTGAAGAACCTCAACAAGATGGTTCTTCTCCCAATTCATACACTCCCGCTCGAAGAAGTCAACGGTCCAGGAAACCCGTAGACCATATCTATTTTCAGAGGAGGGATGTGTTGATAGCGTATTGCGGCTATGTGAAGAACTACACTCTTTATCAAGGGACAAGTAGAGCACCAGAAGTGTTACCCCAAGGACTTGTAATCTGTGGCTGTGTATTGTAATATCTTATGTATGCAACATGTATTAACAAAATAGACTTCGCTTTGTACCGAGCTAGAGTGTTGTATATTTGACAATTCTCGCTCGCTAGTGATGCGTTGAAGTTGTGCCTCGTCCACCATCCAAATATCGGCCCCGAGTTGGGGCCCAAAAAAAGTTAATTAACACTTGAATATATACATTTTTAATGTTGTGATAATTTGGCCACATAGTGGTCTCCCTTTTCTTCAAACCATCTCTAAACAACCTAAAGCCAAAAATAAAAGAATTAATATTCGTTAAGTAGCTCTTAGTACATTTTCCCAGCTCGCGATCTAACCTGAAAGTGTCTCGATGCTGACGTTTTCCTGGTTAGTATTATCAAAACCAGGAGGAATATGTTGGTGGTTGATGGTAGAACGGATGACATCGGGCAAGACCGGGCAGCCTGTCATGACCAGGCAGAGCGAGAGATTCTGTTAATTGAGTCTCAAAGCCTCCCCGGTAAGGAAGTAGCTAATGTTCGGTGGCAAGTGGGAGACTTGTGTCTGTGCAGTCAACCGGACGAATATTTAGAATCTGTGGTACCCTCGGTGACCACAAGGCCTACTTTCGTAACCTTCCCAACTACAGGGAAGGTGGGTGCAAGTAACAGCCTAATGGAGGATTCTGTCCTTCTCAGGGCCGATGAATCTAGCGCGGGCGAACTAGTGGGGACCCTTCTACTACTAAACGTATGCGTAACTGAGAGTCACTCGCCCCTCCTAGGGCAGGTGGCGATTAGGTCCTGTTCAAAGTTACCGGGGTATCCTGTATGGCTGCCTCAAGCCTCCACTTGGGAATCAGCGTCAGTCCTCTACAAAGAGTTGGCAGTAACGCTGGCATGGGTGAGTCCAGTGAGGCAACTCGAACTACCATAGGTGTGCGTGTCACTGATGGCTGCGAAGTACTTGAGAACCCTCCAAGGGTCTCAAACCTGAAACCGGGTAGGAAGATGAAAGCTTCCACCTGCATTGTGAGTGGAAACCTAACAGTGCCAACCGAAGCCCTGACGTTGGAGAGTACAGCAATCCTTCGGGGGTTAAGACCACTGTAAGTGGAAAAGACGCACGCGTTTACACAAGGGCCTCAAAAGTCCGCGCCCCCACCTCCACCTCCAACTAAGGTGAATCAGCATTTAAGAAACCCCCGGATAACTTTTCGTTAGATTAGGAAGACCGGGTCACAAGCTTCACGCGTGTGGACAGATTGGGCTATTCCGTGGACGTGGAGGGACTGTCTTCACCACCAGATCTCTTGTCGACAAGGGATAAGTTACACCAGAGTTCTGATGGTTTATCTGATGGATTACAGACTGTAAAACCTCACCAAACAGAGAAGGCAGACAACACCAGGTAGCTGACATGGCAACCGTAACATTTATAAGGTGGCTCTGGCATTGAAAGCGAGCGGGATGGGGGCCCAGGCAAGGGTGTGCCTCGATTGGGCCAAAATGGGGATAGGTGGAAACCAAAGTTTAATATTGCAAACGCCTTACGCAAGCCAGGGACTAGTGATTCTGGGCCGGCTCACAAAGCCAAGGGAAAGATTCCTCCCATCAGCTTGTGTGATGTGAAGGACTTATCCAAATTAGCTAGGGCCATCCAATCCAAGATTCTCAAGCCTGTGGAGTTATTGAAGTAGCTGAATGAAAGAGTAAGCCTCCAGTGCGGATCGGAGGATGCTTACCTCATCCTCCAAGCGTTCTTGCCTAGCTTGGGGAACCAGCATTGGTCATAAGGCTGGGATGGGAGTGAATGGTTAGGGTCATTATGAAGGGAATCCTGATACAGAATAAGACTGGCAACATTCAGTAGGAGCTGGTGTAGATGGATATACCTGTGAAATCCATCACTTAGATGCTTCCCAGTTAAAACAGGATCAGAAGACTGGAGAGAGGAAGTTATTGCTTTAATTAGCTATTTCTCCAACTCCCGAGAAGCATACCTCGAGTTTATACTCCATATCAGTACTATGTGGGCTCCACGTCCAGGTGAAATAGTTCACGTTTCCCAGTGGTTTGGTGTAGTGTACAAACTGCTTCTGGTTTGGGCATGTGTGGAGGGCTTACCAATTAAATCCGAGGTGTGGGTTTTGTGATGGTACCACGAGAGCGGCGTGTGCCATGAGGAGAAACGACCTCCCACTAAGTTCCTACACACGTTAGAAGTTCACTCTTAGGCTTCGCAGGGCTGCCCAACTTACAGGTACTTAGGGGTGGAAGAAACTACAGGGCTTCCAAGGCACAAGAAGGGAGTACAGATAGCCTGGACTAAAACCAAAGCCCTTGGGGCACGTTGTGGTATGGAATGCGGCCTTGACTCCAGCACCAGCACCAAAGTCACTGGCAAAATCTTTTGCCATTACGTTGTCAGGGAGACCAACTCCTCCCCCTTTGGTCGAAGCACCTGCCATAGCTACCACCCCAGAACTAGTGCTGTCTGGTTCTTTCCTTCTGGTCGAGGTGTAACGACTTACATGAAATATCACTCACCTGCAACGCGGACAGCCCACTCTCAGAAGGTCAAAACGCGGCACTAGCCCGACCACCGGCCCCCGCACTCACAATATACGACGAACTGACTGACTGCCGCGCCTAGCCTGCCAACAGCAAAGCTCGAACGCGCGTCCGGCCAGCAAAGAAAATGGAAAGAAGAGTTCCGCTTCCGACTACGCGGAGCTTCGCGAAGCTTCGATGTCCGTCTTGAACTTCCCCTTCCCCCTAGTTTGTAATGTTCTCCAACCTTCCTCTCCTTCGATCCCTCCCCCTTTCTGAGAGTTATGACTTTGCATATATACTAGCCGGACCGGGATCTCACTTCACTTACTACCCCACCGGCTTGAGGACAAGAGGTGAGGACGGCGACTTGGTCTCGGGGAATATTATTATTTTATCAAAATTACTATTTCGACGTCTTGGGGGAACTCTTTCAAAATTACCATTTGGACTTTGTTACAAATTTATTATAAATTGAAGTTTGAAAATGCTACGCGCTTATCGCGGCAGGAAGTTAGACCGTCGCTTTCGCCACCACTTATATTTGGGATCTG
>CABFOW010000346.1:66118-104347 GCA_902141385.1 Timema californicum | reverse complement strand
GGGGGGGGGGGGTTGCAGAGGACCTGTCTAATACCACTGCCCTTCTCTTCCCCACCCCTGATCCTTAATTCACTCTCTCTTCTCCTGGCCCTAGCTCCATCATTCTCACCATTTCTCACCCCTCTAACCCATTTCTCTACTCCCCACTACTCTCACCCCCACCCCTACCTTCACCCCAGAGGATGAAACAGCAAAGCTCAAATCTTGCATTGAGTTGCTCAAAAGGATTCTAGGATTGGATCCATGGAACTTTTCTTCGATTCTCTCGAGGAATGTCCAAGAATCTTAGAGGAGTAATCGTGGCCATCTGGTCACGAAGAATATCATATTCTACCTTGTTTATCATGGAAGAACACCAAAATAGAGAACCACAAGTGTTGAAGGAGCTGAGAATCGCATTCTGGAACGCCATCTCGCTTTTCCCCCACCATTACATGGAAGCAATGACTATCTAACTGGTGACCTCTGCGGGTCCAGCACGTGTCATATCCATTAACTTCCCTGCGTACCGTTTGTTCAACTATGCTCTTGGAGTAGACATGAAGGCGCTGCATCGAGGTACTTCCACTGATTTAATCCGTTCTTAATTCAACTTTAGGTATTCTTTTTAGGGATATAGGATTATGAATGCATGTGTGGGTTGCTCCACGTCATAGATCAATATGGCCTGTTGGTCACCATATCCCCATCTCTATTTACCCACTTCCCTTTCAATAAACTTTACCTCCCGGAAGTCCTCGACTTTGTTGTCATCAGAAAGATCAGACGATGGCTGATTCTTAAGTCTCTAGTTTAGCTGGACTCAGATCATAATCCCGTTCTTGTAAACCTGGGAAGAATAGTGTCCTTTATAAATACACACGAAAAAACCTACCTTAGGTACACTTACTGTGACAGATTCACGAATGTGTTGAGAGAGAGGCTGGGACCCAGCTCTATCTTTCGAACAGCAGCAGAAGTCGATCATGGTGAGAACCTCTTAACTTCCACCTCTAAGGGAGTGTACGAAGCTTCAATATCGAGGCATCGTCCTAATAGGGTTCCACAGGCTCCCTTGCCCAATTCTATCCCTCAGGCACGCCCGAGACAAATATCGGTCCAGGAAGTCTTGGAAAATCTTAAGGGACCCGGTAAAGAAGGCCATATGGAACTGTAAAGTTCATGTGTTTTGCGAGATGGTCCAAGAATACCGGAATAGTGTATGTGATGGTAAGATATATAGCCTGGGCGTACAGAACAGGCCCTTGTGGCGAATGACGAGGAGCTTGATGCAGACCCGCACACCAAGGACGCCTATTGTAGGACGGAATGGGATGGCCAATTCCAATTAGGAGAAGGCCGATGCTCCCGCTGAGTACATAGATTTTCAATTCGTACCGACATTCGACCTGTCAGACCCGGTGCACATTGCGCACGTGGCTCAGGTGATCGGTGTGGTCTCATACAGGCCCTTAGATGGACCGTTACCCATGTTTGGCACGAATACCTCCTTTTCAAACTCTTTTCCCTGAACATTCCCTGTTATCTAGCTAAGTTTGTAAAATCCTATCTAGCCCACCGTACCGTCTCCACTACCTTTGGGATCGCCACGTCTTGGGACAGAAGAATCCGGGCTGGAGTACCGTAGAGTTTCTTCTTTCTAGTTTTTATGTTAATGACATACCTAAATCCACAGACACCAAGTTAGCACTATATGTGGACGACACGGCTCTTCTAGCAGAGTCGTGACGAGGGAAACATGTAGAAAGGCGACTCCAGACGCAACTGACGCAGTTGAAGGGGTGATTGACCTCCCGGAGGACGAGTATCAAGGTATAAAATAGTACTGCAGTGCTCTTCACATGGAAGAGAATGTACTACAAGCCAGCTCCTCTCCAACTCATCTGAAGAAATATCAGTTGGGCTAACAGTACTAAGTATCTGGGATTTATGCTAGACACCAAATTGAAATGGAGACTGCACTGTACTGAAAGACCTACCAAGGTGCTGCAAATGCTGTAGTGCCTAAGCCCACTGCTTAGCAAGCATTAGCACCTTGCCCACGAGAAATGGACTGACACTGTACAAGCAGTTACTCAGGCTGATCCTCGATTATGAGGGTCCCACTTGTGGGGTTACCTGGTGGACACGTATCTGAGGAGCATGCAGGCATTCCAGAACCCATGTCTGAGGAACATTGAGGATGTACCCTGGTACGTTCACAATGCGACTCTGAATTGGGATCTCAAGATGTATACCATCAAGATTTACTTCCAGAAGCTGGCGCAGACCTTTTATGAAAGGATTCCCGGTGACATAATTTGTATTATTCAAGGACTCAGTAGCTACATCATCGAGCTTGGAGGGCGCCACTTACGTACTAAAGCCCTTCTTGTATAGGTGAGATATCTAAACAAGTGGTCAATGGGAGGATGTCACCTAGCCCCCATAGGGTAGTGTCTCCGCACGTAGCTCTAAAACCCCTTATTTGGTTTACAACTCATCATTCCCCCCCTTCCCCAATTATAATATGTCTTTCCTTTGTTTCAGAAATCTCGCGAAAAGCGACAGCCCGTCAGTAAGTTTCACCAATAACATGGTGTGACCAATTGGTTGGCACACGCTATATTTTTCTCTCGTGCTCCCCTTCAAGGAACATTAGAGCATGTCTTTACGAATCCAGTGTGGAAATTAGGTTTGCAGTCATCCTTTACCTGATTTCTTAGATCGTCTTCTGTCACCTCCATACCTATTAGGTGTTGGATAATCTGATTCAAATTGTGTAAGAGGTTAGATTTATCTTCCAACAAAGTATAATATCCTTGGATCGCGAATAAATCAAATCAGTCCGTTTCAGCAATGCTTTTGTTGAAGTTATCGCTATCGTTAAGGTTGTTCGATACACACCACATTTACTGCGGACTGTTTCATAAAACAACAAACATATCATATACAGTTTACAGTTACAAGTGAATATTTCAGAATTTTAAATAAAAAGTGTTCTATAAAGAAAATAGTTTGACTTGTAAAATTCTAGTTCAATTGTAGAAATTATAGTCAGCTGTTTAATTTTCAAGTTAAATATTAATATATACATTTTAATCCTAATTTTTTCAGCAATCAAATTACACAAATGGTTTAGAAAATATTTTGTGACAGGTTTAGCTAAATGTTAAAATATCAGTCATTAAAAAAATGTACTTAGAGTAAATACATTTGGTTTATTGTTTTCCAATCAGTTAGGCCTATTTTAATAAATAGCCTTCCGCATCTTCAAAGTATTATTCTTTTCTAGGCCTATTATAATCTTTATGGTAGATAAAATTTTAATTATAAGAAAGTGTGAGGCTTAAGGTTAATTATAGGTTGTCTAAGCCATAACCGAAGTTGTAAGCAATATATATGTTATATTTCAATTCATTAATTTCATTTTTCGGGCTTTGACTTTTAAATCTAGTGGTTTTCATTCTTGTAAAGTCCTTGTTGGAATCTTAGCGTCTTCTAAATTTATTTCTTTTACTTTTCACTTTCAAGCATCGTACTATATCAGTTTATCTGTTCTCGGAAGCTGTGATATTCACCTGTGGCTTGCACGTGTGGCTTCACAGTGGAAATGGATGGTTTGGCCCGAACAGCTAGCCAATAAGCACATATAATTTAGTGTCTGTGGTTTGATATTATGTGACGTGAAGCGTCAGATGCAGGAAACTTGCTGGTAGAGATGGGCAAAACAGTGATTTTACGATATCAGTGAATAAACTGACTGTGATTTAAAAATATCGGGGATTTATACCATTGATTTTTCAATGTGACCTGCACTGGGATTCTGGATCTTTTCTTTCCCTTTGAACGTATTCACAGTGTTTTGATGGACCGATATTTTTTCACTTTCCAACCACGGTCAAAGCTAGTGTTTAGCTGCTGTCCGAGTAGGCGAGTACAATAGAGTATTGAGTATGGAGTATGGAGTATTTATGAGTATTGAGTATTGGGTATTTAATACTCGAATAGTCCCATGAGTATCGGTTGGAAGGAAACTAATTACTCGGGTGTTTGGCGGTTTACAATGGAATTCGATACTTAAAGGCCTAACATAAAATCTTCCTGTCGGCACTGACATTGACAACTGACATTCAGCTACCTAATCTTAAGGTTTCATCTGGGTTTCATGTTGCCTGACTAATGTACAGTCAATACAAACGTATGCGTTTTAAGATGTTTCATATAGTTGATAAAAAGATAAAGCAAACAATGTTATTTAATATTTTATAGTGAAATGTTATGTAATTTGGGCAAAATTAGTGGTCCAACAAACATTATGTTAAACTTAAATACCAATATTAAAACTTATTTGACGTACTATAAAAAAAACTCTTGTAATCGTGTATTTTATTTAGATATCTATTTTACTACAGTTAAAATTTATGTGACATTAAAAATTAACCTAATATAATGGTGATTGGTTTAGAAAATGTTGTTTCGAATGCAGGTCATATATTACATTATCGTAGTGTTATTTTATTTTAAATACGGTAGGCCTACATCTATTAGTAGATGAAATATATATATATACGAAGCAAATACATTTTATATTAAACTATAGGATGATTAAGATCATCAACGCATCGTAAATATTAAGGTATATTTATATATTTTCTATTTTGTTATGTATTTTAATCTATCATTAGCGATTTTTGGGATACGATCACTGAAAAAAAGAATAAATGATTTTTTTTCGTAGCCTACTTTTAAAAAGAATTCGAAATGTTATTTGCTTAGTAAGCAATCTTTTCAATTTTGTTTTTAACAACAAATATTTTTTATTGAAAACTCATGTAAATGAAACATTAAAACCATTTAAGTCATTTTGACGTAGTAATCTGATACCGTTTTTGAAAAATGAGCTCTACGCGATCGAGTGTTTTAAATAGAAATAACACGTAAAACATGCGAGTCAATAAGGTCGATTTTCAATTAGCTAGTAGAAAGTAGAAAATAAAAGAATATCAAGGCCCGCGAAGTAAGTATCTACTCAAGTATATAGAAGAAGCATTACTAGCTAGCTCCGTAGCTCGAGTAACTGTTGCCATCTGATACGAGTATGGAGTATCCCCAATCACTGATATCTCAATCACCGATACTTTTGAGATCGAGTCACTGGGAGTATAGGTGATCATATGGTATCGGTGAATAGATCACAGTCAGTGATTTATCGCCAATCTCTAATTGATGGTTTGCACGCGATCTGATAAGACCTATATTCAGGAACACGGATAGTCGCGTTCTTTTCGTAATGGTCAAGGATGGCTTAGAAATGGGTGAGAGAAAATGTAGACCATGTTGCTAAATTACCACCATATCAACAATTTATCCATGTATTACGTAATTTGTTTTCTTTTCAAAATGTCCTTTAATGTTTGTTTAGAATACAATTTCAGCATCTATTTCATAAATTTATATTTATTTAATCGGCCATGTTCTCCACTCTCACCATTAATAAATTAACCCCGAGAAGCTCTGCAGCATCCACTGGCTGCCGTGGACAGCAATATAAAGAAGATGGAGGAATTCGACTTGTTAGACTATGTGGCCGTCTCGTGACTTCAATAATTACCTTATCTCCTAACCTCAATAACATTATGGTCTCGACAGTTGATTTGTTCATTAAAGTAATATCCTGAACTAATTATGTAGAAAAACTTATAAAAAAATTATTTTTAAAGTAATAATTTACTATTTTCTGAGACTTGTAGAAAATATTCCTTGACTTAAAAATATTTGTAAGCTACAAGTAACTTTATGAAATCAAACTATAAGCCCACTTCTAAAAAAACCTCTTGTAGTAAATGGTGAAATTTCACTTATAAGTATTACAAGTATTTACTTGTAGCCTTATAAAACCCATTTTTCAAATTTATTATATCTTACAAGTGAATTCTCTTATAAATTTGTAGCTTTTTGAAATAATACCCAAAGTTAAATTGTTACTATCACACATTTTTCCGACAATGTACTATCACGGATGCCAGGTTTTGTAAACAAAATTATTGGTACTTTATTAAATACAGGAAATTACAACAGAAAAAAAAATATTTTCTTCTCGAATCATCCATCCTAAAACAAACAATTTTTTTTTTAGCATCGCGTTCTACTACCAGCCTGGGAATATATACTAATCACGCTAATGAGCAAGGGAAGAGGAAGGTTTAATTTAGATTAAGTATACCTGAATTTGCATTGAGAGAAAGTGGAAAACTAATTTGTAAAAACCACCCTCAGTAGACACAAGGATTCTAACCCCATTATCGCTGTCCTCGGCAGAGCCACACGTTTAATAGTATATATTCGTAACGTTGTTTTCATTTTTCTCTAATCAACCAAAACAAAATGTTGCCACTACCCAATCAAATTATATCTCTCCCAAGTATCTTCTCCAGATAACAATATACTTAAACGGTAGAGCTACACTCTTAGTAGTACATATTCGTAACGTTGTTTTCACGAGACTCTATCCAACAAAAAACACAATCTTTCCAATACCCAATCAAATTTTTTATCTCACAAGTATATTTTTTTCCAGAAAATAATATATCTTATCCGTAGAGCATAATTTCCTCTCAATTGATTGTTTAAATAATGCTCCTGAATTACAAATATCAAACTGTAACCGTCTTTGCCGATCAAACTCTTTAATCAAATATAGGGTAAATACATGTTGAGAACTTTCTGCTACTCTCAATTATTGTTATTATCCGTTTGATACATTCAATTTTGAAAACTATTCCTCCCCTGACAGGTTAGCGAAAATATCCTCTTTGAGTGGTAGTGGGTAGCTATCAGCATGAATATGTGCATTTACTCCTGATACTTGTTCTCCACATAGGATTACCTTGTTTCCTAGTTTATGCACAATGATTAGAGGTGACGCCTTTTCAGATTTTATTTCTTTAACAAAAATTCATTCTTCTTATAACCAATTTATATATAAACTTACTCTATTGAAAAGCCTATAGCACTGTGCAAGCATTGCAAAATACTGAAATAGCCACTTTTTTAATTAAAAATTAACCGTAATCTCTTTTAATTACCCGAATGATGGCCGGAAATTATTTTAAAACATTATATAGGTTATGTCTAGCTTGTAGAGCCCTTCCTATTCTTGGGCTTGGGCATATATCCCTAATTTAATATATATATAATCTGGCTTGATTGACCTCATCCAGTGAAGGTATCGCTGGTTTGGGTTAAGAAGATCATGGGCTTGAGATGAATACTTGCCCTCGTAGTGAGTGCCCTTATCTGGACGAGACGAGAGTCATCCTGCACAGACCTGTATGATGTTCCTCGTCTGGAAATTCTTAAAAATGCCTCCTTGTGGCGGCTCTTGGACAACGTCTAGAGGATTTTACCGATGTGGGGTTAAATTTCTTGAGGCTTCATCTGTGTGGGAGCTACTGAGGGCAAGGAACCCCCTCCCCCCGCTCTTCGATTTCTCTTCACACATACTAATCGGTTGATAGCTAATACCTTCGGAAAAATATGGCAAGGCCATTTCCTTTGGTCCTGGCTATGCGATTTAGGCCAAAAGCCTTTTTAGGGTGATCCCTATGGCTAGGTGCTTCACTTCCTTCAATCACCTAAAAGGGGTGACTTTGGTAAAAGCCTCTTTAGGGTAATTATTGTTAAGATCGTTTTTTGACTACCAGTAGGGCATTGTAGGTTAAAATCCTCTTTGAATAAAAGCAATACCATGGCTGTGTCTTAACTTCCTGACATGTGTGCCCAGTATTCATGGAAGGAGGAGCCAATTCCTCCCGCTGATGGAAGTTTGGCCAAGGTTTGGTGAGTGGAAGAGGGGGGTTAAGCGATTGACTTCGCTCGAAGGATACATCCATAGTGGGCTAGAGGAACCTTGAGAGGGGTTTTTTCCTCAGATACTGGACGCTGGACCCTACATGGCAAGTGAATTCACTCTTGAAATGTCTTTGACTCATATATGCTATCATACTAGATACCTGGTGGTGTCTTAATGACCGCATCTAGTTACGTTCAATAATTATCAGCAACATTTTCCTTTCACATTTTACTACGAACATCGGTAACCAAAACCATTATCCTTTGTACTTTACTTCTGCTGTCATTTTCTCTATTACTTCTTATCAATGTACCAATTATGTGTAGTTTTAAATTACATATGTTTAGTGGTACTTAAGGTAATTTCTCTTTGTGTGTAACAATCGAAAACGCTGTCTCAAGCACTCGTGTAGGTATCTAAACCCATTAATACTGGGACAACCCAGATGTCCACTTCCACCAAAAAAAACCTTTTCTCCTGTCTTATTGAATGCTAGAGTATACGGTCAATGATGTTACTTGATATTTTACTCCACTATTAGTGTTGCTTTTATGTACCTAGTATTTTGCATTACCCCCTTAAAAGGTTGTATCCAATTTACTTGGTTCAGAGATCTATTTTTATAACTCAATGTACTATTATTTTTTGTTTAAATGATGCATAAGACATAGCTTTACAATCCCTAGTTAGATGTCCCACTTGACAATATTTCTTAGATTTGTATGTCATATAGGGAACATGTAGAGCTAAATGATCATCCAGTAATGTAGACACCCAATCTGTTTTTCAGTTAACATTTGTTTTATGTTTCGTTTCGTTTCGTTTCGCATATATTTTACTTTGTCTTTGTTTTACCAAATAAATTTCGGAAAAGGGCTAAGAATTAGGTAAAGATATTCTAACGTCCGCAGTTAACATGGCGCTTATATCTGAGCACTTCGTCTAAAAAGCTTTCATAGTCACAAGTGGCTGATAATTTATTCAATTCCATTCTGCAATAGATTCATTAGTTTTCAAAGAACGCCTATTCAAATTACGAGTATATATTTCAATACTAACATCACGCTTTGGTAAATAGTGTTGAAATAATATTTTAATAGCAAATTATTATTTATTTGCGTTATTCAGGGAATAAGAGCTTATTTAAAGTGTCGTACAATCGCGGTCCTAACAATGCTAATAAGAAAACACTTTTTTTAACCTTATAATAAAAGCAGGTCTTTCGTTATAATTCTAAATAGATTTAGTATCTTTGTTAAATTCTCGTATCTTTCCCAAATGTAATAGCAAGAAATCGTACGGTTAAAACTAAATAGGATAGGTTATAATACAACTACCTCTAAATTAATTACTTTATGATATTAGGATCTCGAAAGTTCTTTGAAAATGTCAAATTTAGTAACGACCAACATTTAAAGTCAATGGAAATTTGTTTTATTTTATTCAATAATTTGGTCAACACTCCTTTGATCGTCAGTTTCTAAACACAACCAATTGTTTTTGTTATCTCCTTAAAAATATGACATTGGTTGGTAAACTGAAATCAAGAAGGTTTTGACAACACAGTAAAAATTTCCCCTTCTTCCAACAGATGGCAGCCTACAATCATGCCCGGTCCATGTATCATTGTGTCTAGATAGATGGCGCAGTTGGACAGTCACTTATAACCCCAAACGTATTTCAAAAGTATCTTATAAGTGACATCCAATCCAACCTTGCCACATCGCGTATCAGTCAAACATTCCTCAATTATGTCGACCAGTTAGTTTTATGTGTATCCCAAATTCAGCTAAAATTGCATATCATTTATTTTCTTTAATTTAATCATTGGCTTTTTTAAAATCTTTGTGTGGTTGATGAACCGTCATGTTGCATTTAGACTTTTTTTTAAAAATAATATTTGCCATACAGAAAAATTCTGATCCGTTTTGGTTCTATTTTGTCAAAACCCACATTGATGATCCCCAGTTATTTCTTCTGCATATGTCATCCATCTTATTCAAATTATGTTAGGTAAAATTTTATAGCGTAGGACTATTGTAAGTAGAGAGATACATACATATATTACACTCAGTTGTATCTCCCTGTTTTAAAATGAGCATTAAAATATTTTTAATTTTTATAAATTATATATACATATGTTTATTTGTTTCCTCGTCGCCAGTTGTGTCCTGAGCCTGGAATTTATGTAATTACATATTTTATTCGTGCCAGCTAGAAATTTAAAAAGCGAAATGTTGGTGATTTAGATAGTTTGAGACCGTAGTTTCACTTTTGTTTTATTTATTTCCCTCAATTCTACACATTTTTGAAGATGTTATATAACATTATACTGTATATTTTGTTTGTTGTTTCTCCTGATATTATTTTTATGTCTTTCTTTGGAAACATACTTTTAAATGACTTGACACTAGTCTTAAGGCAATCTGTACTTTCATAAAGTTTATATCGAAGTAAGGGTTAACAGTTAACAAAGTCTAGGTCAGGTATGCTGGTTCACCATAGAGGATCATAATTCACAGTTGTCTTAACATAGTTTGTGTATGATGTTTCTGGTGCCATGATGGGAGATAATGCGGTATTGATAAATATGGTCCTCAGCAATACGTCTCTCGTGCAATGTGTCAGTTTGTAAATACATCTTGACGAGTTGTAAAAACCTTAATTCTTGGATCCGAATAGCGCATTTTCTCATGTTTTATTTGGTTGGGAGAAGAAACGGACATATAAAGTGGCAAGGCAAAGAACAAACGACGAAAATGGAACACAAAATCAATCAAGGAAATGTAACGATCCATCCAAAAACATGTTAACTACCTATCTACGCTTGCTTTTGTCACTGCACATTCAATACTCAACCATGGCAATGCCTCACCCACACAATTCCTTATATTCGTATAGCTACTCAATAGGTCTATAATTCATAGCAAACATCATTTCCAGATAAATGCTACTGAAGTTGCTCTATTCGATATTCAAGTACTGTTTCTCACAATATTTTTCTGGAGAGTTGAATCCTATTATTTTTCACTAGTGTGACTTCATGTTTTGCATCTAAAATGTTTCAAAACTAGTTTTTGCGAAATCATGAACCAGTATCGAGTAATCTAGCTAGTGATCCATTACTCGCAAGTTTAAAAGTAAGGGGCTCTGAGAATATTTTCTGTTGTAAAACAGCTTATGGAATGATACTAAAAGAAACACATACTTTATAATGTTAGAATGTTGCTTTTCTACATGAACAAAAAATATTGCTATTTATTTTCAAACATCCCAATTAAATTCGATCTAGTGCTTCGGCTGGTAGTCTCCTACCTTTATTTTTCATCGTGGCAATGACGTAGTTTCTAGTGCTCCCTATCGGTATAAACAGTAAATATCTTTATTTAATTTAGTTTGACTGTGGATATGTCACATTAACAAAAATTCATTTTAACTATCTACGTTCGTTCGCTTCTTTAAACGGTGAATAATCTGTTTTGAATCTTATAGTAAGAATAATAACTCAAAAATAGCTGTTGGTTGATAAGCTGTAGAACCGTGCGCGAGATCTCTGGCCGAAGGCCTTAGTTCTTGTATGTGTAATTGTCTATATACAGTAACCCTATGGCTTCTTTGGTGCTGACTAACAGCTCACAGCTGAGAGCTAAAAGCTTTGAAAAGTTATTAGACCAGATTATTTATCCCCACGCCGAACCATATGATCTGCAAAAACATGTGTTTTGCAGCTTTTACTTCTGATGGTCAAAATTTAGGTATATACCTACATGTTGACTGTCAGAAGTCAGCTGTGAGCTGTCAGTCAACACCAAAGAAGCCATGGGGCTACTGTAGTTACCCAAGATTTACATGTTTCAATCACTAACAAAATAATTTGGAATTTCATTTAATTCCATGGATGTATTTTGAATGGTGAATTAGAGATTTCTTTTAATTTCAGTTCAAATGCTTTTGAGACTTTCTTATAGACCCTAAACAATATTTAATTATTTATATACCTACATACTGTACAACCAATATTTCTCTATATTAAAGTTTTTTGGGCACGCTCTCTTCAGGTCTGAAGTTTTTTTTTTAAAGTTTGTGTCGAACAGGAGGCAGACCTATTTGCTGAAGGTTATCAAGAATTTTAGAATGTAAAATAAGTGTTTTACATATGTCCTGCCTACTCCATGGTGTGAGCCCGCAAGTGAGCTATACCTACAGTACACTTTAAAGTAAACAAATTTTGTCTTATCTAAAGCATGTGATTAGGCCCAAACGAGGACGACTCGCACAATATTGTGCATTTCGAACTCAATAAAAATAAATATAATTATACTCCTATTTTATCATATAGGCTAGATAAGTTATTGTGGTGGAAAAATATAAGTACAATAAAAAGATGGGTAATTCAGATAAGCCACCATAAATTTGTAGGCCATGTGGTTCACTCACATACATTTAATATGTAACTTACCTAATGCCGTGATTACGATCAACTTAATGTTCCCCTTCTTGCTTTTCCCATAACTTAACCTACCTTAAAGGTTATGTTTATAAATGGAAGTCATCATGATGCAGCGAACTTAAATGTTCACTTAAGAGTTGTCAAGGGGAAAACTTAACGTAACTTAACGTAATGTTCGAACTTAAAGTGAAAGGATACCACATGTTCTAGCTAGCTATGTCATTACAGCTATTTAGTACTTGATTTGTTTTTTATAGAATGCAGCTGACATCTTTGATATAGTTTGTCGTCTTGCAAACTCTAAAACATTGTGGCCTCTTGTTACAGTTTATTTTGTATATCCAGTAGAGATGGGCAAAATAGTGATTTTACGATATCAGTGAATACAGTGATTGTGATTTTAAAATATCAGTGATTTTTCACTGTGACCTGTATTCACAGTGTTTTGATGGACCGATATTTTTTCACTTTCCAACCACGGTCAAAACTAGTACTTAGCTGCTGTCTGAGTAGGCGAGTTACAATCGAGTATGGAGTATGGAGTATTTATGAGTATTGAGTATTGGGTATTTAGTATTTACTCGAATAGTCCCATGAGTATTTGTTGGAAGGAAACTAATTACTCGGGTGTTTGGCAGTTTGAAATAAAATTCGATACTTAAAGGCCTAACATAAAATCTTCATGTTGCCTGACTAATGTACAGTCAATACAAACATATGCGTTTTAAGATGTTTCATATAGTTGATAAAAAGATAAAGCAAACAATGTTATTTAATATTTTATAGTGAAATGTTATCTAATTTGGGCAAAATTAGCTGTCCAACAAACATTATGTTAAACTTGAATACCAATATTAAAACTTATTTGACATACTATGAGAAACTCTTGTAATTGTGTAATTTATTTAGTGATCTGTTTTACTGCAGCTAAAATTTATGTGACATTAAAAATTAAAATAATATAATGGCGATTGGTTTAGAAAATGTTGTTTGGAATGCAGGTCATATATGATATTAGTGTAGTGTTATTTTATTTTAAATACCGTACATCTAATAGTAGATGAACTATACATATATTAGAAGCAAATAAATTTTAGATTAGACTATAGGATGGTTAGGATCATCAATGCATAGTAAATATTAAGGCTTATTTATATATTGTCTATTTTGTTATTTCAATTTATCATTAGCGATTTTGGGGATACAATCACCGAAAAAAAGATTAAATGTTTTTTTTCGTAGTCTACTTTTAAAAAGAATCCAATATGTTATTTGATTAGTAAGCAAGCTTTTCTATTTTGTTCATAACAACAAATATTGTGTATTAAAAACTCATGTGAATGAAACATTTAAACCATTAAAGTCTTTTTTACAAAGTAATCTGATACCGTTTTGGAAAAATGAGTTCTTCAAGATCAAGTGTTTTAAATAGAAATAACACGTAAAACATGCCAGTCAATAAGGTCGATTCTCAATTAGCTGGTAGAAAGTAGAAAATAAAAGAATAACAAGGGCCATGAAGCGAGTATTTACTCGAGTGTGTAGAAGAAGCAATACCAGCTCCGTAGCTCGAGTAACTGTTGCCATCTAGTATGGAGTATCTCCGATCACTGATATCTCAATCAGCGATACTTTTGAGATAAAGTCACTGGGAGTAGCGGTGATCATATGGTATCGGTGAAAAAATCACAGTCAAGTGATTTATCGCCCATATCTAATATCCAGTACTTATTTACAGCCTAATCAGTCTTAAATGATTGGGTTTCATTTTATGTAACTTAACATTTTGTTTTCAAACAGTCCAAATTCATAGTCTCTTGCTCGAGTTGTTAAATAAAGCTATGTGAATCCTGATCACACACTAGTTTCTTTACGTTAAGTGAACGTTAAGTTACTTGAATGTTAAGTTAATCATGATTCCTAATAATAAGTGTTTTTGGAAGCAGACAATCCACACCTTGTAAACGAGACACATTTATATTCTTATCTTGTTTGAAGAAATGTTGAAAATCTAAAAATGGAACTCGACAATGTAACATCACACAAGAATTTGACAAAAGGCTCTTTCACATGAAATCACATATTTAAAAATTGTTTGCCCTTTGTAAGTATATCGGCTCCAAGTATTAGCTAAAAAAAAATTTTTTTTCTGTGCCTAGATACTATTTTGAAAGAAAAAAAAAGAAATATAAGAGCCGTACCTTTTAGGCCAATCTTTTTTCTAAAATACTGACCCGAAATCATAAATATATGGTCAATCACTTCACTGTTAGTATCGTGAGTTAATTTCATTAGCATTAATGCTACTTTTGTTTTTCGGCTCTGACCGGTGCATGTGCCACTATATATTACTATGTGTTTTTTGTTTGCTGCAATGGTTTTTAAATGCTTTACAAGGCAAGATTAAATTTTTTGGGAGGTTACAATTTCATCCCATACATAGAGTACCTACTGCTTTACCTGTGGCTACATCATGGATTCCCAAACTGTAGCAATACATGTTTCGGTGATAGTAGGCCTCTGATACTGTTAAAACAGGTCAACTGCAAGTATAAATATTTTCTGAGACTTCAGATTTTTTGTGTTTGAATATGTAAATTAAACCTAGTGTTAAATCTATACCTATAAAAGTGTTTTTAACAGCTAATGTATCTTTTTCCTTGCGATTATCTACATAAAGGTTTTACATTTTTCTTATGTCAAAAGAAGGAGAGAGGTTTTTTCTTTGCCGGTACTTTCATTCTTGGTATAGTAACTTTGAAATGCATTTCATCATCTGTTTTTTTCGTGTGTTTTGTTGTTTTACTCGCAGATCTTCTTCAGGTGACTTATTTTGGTGCACTTTTTTAAGGCCCTAGAAACTCTACCATCATATACAGAAAATATTTGTGAGAAAAACCTTTTACAAACATGAGTAGTTTTATCTGACTTTTGCAAATAGTATAAATATGTTATCTTTCTTCCTGGCCCGGTCTCCCGTGGCCTTCTTAGTTTCACATCAGATTAGTGGATCAAACCACATAAAAATGCATTGTTGTTTAAAATTGCCTATCCTCCAAAAATTATCAAATACAATTTTTATTTCTCCTTCGGAAATGTGAGAGGTGCATTTTTTTAGGGCAGTTACAGTTAACATCTTAAAATTCTTTAACAGGTACAAAATTTGCCTTTCGATTTATGTTGCTCTTACCACTGTTGCGAAGTTTCTTTGCAATAGTTTGACATTGGCTGTATGGTTTTGCAGCCGCTTTTATGGTGCACTCTTCATATCTGTTGTCATTTCTGCTGGCTTATCCTCATTTGTGTTTTCTTGATCAATTGGCTCACCTGTATAATAAAATTGTGTGAAGATACTTATGATAAATTATTTTAAAAAGCATATGTAGTTTGCAATATTCTTAACCCATTTATTCCCATCGCCCCAGTACTGGGGCGGTGAACTTTTTATTTTTTTCTATCTATCTATTTGGTTTCCAGGAAATTTCTCACTTTTAATTACTAGATTGGCGATAGTTCAAATTGTTAGTAGCAGTTATTTCATCATAACAAAATTATTAAAAAAAAAGTGTTGAAGGTTAGAAACAGCTTATTGAGGACATGATGTCAACAAAGAAAACGTAAGTCTATTGTCACTCTATTTTTTACTATTACAGTTATTTATTGTTTGTTTCCACTTTATTATTAGTGGATTTATTGTGCATAATAGTAATATCACCAATAAATAAAATGTTACTATGTAAATAGTAACAAATACATTGATGCCCCAATATAGGGGCGGTGGGAATAAATTAGTAGTTGGTTACTAAGTTTTTATATTTTTATTTTTTGGATGAGGCTAACTTTAGATGAAATAATTTCAATTTTGGATGATGATGAGAACATATAAGAGGCAAAGGTCTTCATGGGTCCTCCTGCAAACCCCTTACTTAGTGATGAAGACAGTTGAAGATGAAGATTTTATCAACCCAGACATCAATCATCTCAGTGGTAATCAACTTCGTGCTACAGCAGAGTTGCACACCAAGCACCTTCAAGACACAGGTATTGTTAGTACAATTACGGGTGAAGAAGATATTCCAGAAGGATACCTAGAAAATGTTAACACATCAGATAATGAAAATAAGTCTAATAGAATAAAAACTATAACTCCTTGCCGAAAGTGGCAAGATTATGGACTTGCCTTTAGCACCAGAACCAACTTGGGAACAGCCTGAATGGCTTCAAAATAATTATAGTCCTGTAGAGATTTTTGTAATGTTTTTTGACAATGAAGTACTAGAACTCATAGTTAATTGTTCAAACAACTATGCTTTTAGAAAGGTAATATAAAATTCAAGGTAACTATCAATGATATCAAAGTGTTTTTAGGAATCCTCTTGTTGAGGGGATATTGCAGTGTACCAAGCTATTGAATGTTTTGGGAAACTTCAAGTGATACTCATAATGAAGCAGTCTCAAAAGCAATGTCAAGAAATACTTTTGAAGACATTTTAAAATATTTACATGTATGTGATAATTTAACACTAGATGAGAATGACAAATTTGGTAAAGTTTGTCCGCTCTGGTTGTTACTAAATAAGAGGTGGTTACATGCTTTCCCTAAAGATCCAAATGTATCACTTGATGAAGCAATGGTGCCATATTACGCTCGTCATGTTGCTAAACAACACATCCATGGTAAACCAATTTGTTTTGGCTACAAAGTGTGATGTCTTTGTAGTTACCTTGGCTATTTAGTTCAAGGGGAGCCCTATCAAGGTGCATCTACAGGGAATACACATCCCGAGCTAGGAGTTGGAGGATCTGTTGTTATTGACTTAGCTGACAAACTTTCACATGGACAGTACAGCATATATATATATATATATATATATATATATATATATATATATATACACACACACAAATTCTTTACTTCTGTTCGTCTACTAGAGGAACTAAAGAGTAAAGGCCACTACTGCACTAGCATTATTCGTTTGAATAGAATTGAGAAAGCATCCTTGGAAGAAGCATCTACTCTGAAGAAAAAAGTAAGAGGTTCTTACTCCCAGCTGACAGATACAGATAGTGGAATAACTTTGATAAGATAACATGACAACAATATTGTAACGGCTGCTTCTACTCTTCGAGGGGCTAAACCAATTATTAAAGCAAGGAGATGGAGCCAAAAAGAAAATAATTCAAATTAACCAGACTGCCTGTATTATCAACTATAATTGTTATATGGAAGGAGTAGACAGACTCTACCAAAACATCTCGACTTACCGAGTAAATGTACGCATGAAGAAGTGGTATTGGCAGATGATCATGTTTCCTCTCAATGCCTCTGTGAACAACGCATGGCAGTTGTATTGTTTGACATCCAAAGGAAAGGAAGATAAACTAGATCTACTAGGCTTCACTCGATTCATTGTACAAACCTATCTATCTAAGTACAGCATAAGAGTAGCTCTATGACCATCACCAAAACGTTTGAAAAAACGAGTGTGTGATGACATACGACTTGAGGTGCTCAATCATGTGATTGTAAAGAGCATGACGCAAATTCGATGGGAGTGTCATAAAAATGAAACAATGAAATGCAAGAAATGCAATGTTGGATGTCATGTAGGCCTACATTGTTCGGAGATGTTTCATTCTCGTTGAAAGACTGCTAATGAAGCATAATATTGTTATTTTCCTACTCAATATGACCAAAATTAAATTGTAATAGTAAATAATCATTAATTGTATTGTTATTGTAGTAGTGTTTTAATCACTAATTTTAATAAAATTAATTTTTTACAACAATTTTATACAACTTTAAAAAAATTCATTAATAACCTCTACCTTCTCTATCCCACCCACCGCCCCATTAATGAAGCATGTCATTATTTCAAAATGTGCCATAAAAATATTTTAAGTTATATTATTGTTATTATATCCTTTTATAACCATACAAATGAATACTAAGACATTTACTAAAAAAAATAGTTCTGGGAATAAATGGGTTAAGATGAAGCTACTATTAAAATGTGATACAAACTTAGAGTACCTTATGTGAGGTGGAAAACGAAACGAGACCTCTTGTCGGAATTTTGGAATTTGGGTATTTTACACATTATTGCAAAGCTTAAAATGCTGATTAATTTAACAGTAATATCTTAAAATTTGACTAAGTTATGATTTTAAAGATATTGTATGTAAATACAGTGTTTTGAGAAAAATGCTTTTAAAGTTGTGCACTACAAACATATTTATTTTAGAAAATGATGCCGTTGTGCATCAAAACATGTCGACACAATCGTACATCACATGAATGTGAAACCAAGGAACAAGGGATTTCAGCTAAGGAATAATTCAATTTTAATACATTTTCTTTAATTTTAATACATATTAATAATTCTCTTTGAATACAAGTATTTTATCACTTTAATAATTGACAAAGAATAATCACTTTATATATACTAATTTTACTATATCAGAAAAAGTTCATCCAACTCTACGAGCATTTGATGTACTAATGTTTTTATTATATTTTTATATTTTTAATATTTGTTATTGGTTTCAATATGTTATTTAATTTTGTAATTTATTATTTAATATATATCACATATTATGTCCTAAGGCACTGACTTATTAATCTTACTAAATCTTGTTCAATTGAATTTTTAACTTTGTTATGTGATTTTTCACCTAACACATCATATTTATACTTATTGATACATAATACAGTTTTTGTCAAAGCATTTAAAATTGAATTCTCCTAAAGTTAATGTATATTTATTTTACTTATTTCAGAAAAAATTAAAAAACAAACATAACCTCACAAAAAATATTAAATATGACCTTATAAAATTAATTGTATTGTTTACGTTAATATTTTAAATGATTTAGTAGCTTAATAAATTGTTTATAATGTATAAAAAACAAAGGTATATAAAGGACCTCCTGTCGGCGAAAATTTACGGTTTTTAACCACATTATTAAAAGGGACCTCTTGTCGCCAGAGTTGATAGAAAATTAATACGAAATTCTTAACACATTTTTACACAATACTTGTATGTGTATAATACAATGTATTGTTATTAAATTGTAATCAGCATATTGTTCATGATTTTTATCCTGAATTTTCTCTAACACTCCATTATTCTTGTCTGTCAAACTTGGTGCTTCGTCAGTTGTAACGCTTACCATTTTGTTTCACAGCAAGTTATATGTTACTAGGCAACTCTTAAATTTTTCAAATATATCGGCTTCCATTGTTTGGTCCTTCATTGACTCCATTAATAGAAGTTCTTCAATAATTTCAAATTCAGTAGTACATGCATGGATGAAAATTAATAACTGTATGGTATCGTTTTGGTCTGTACTCTCATCAAGATCAATCGAGTAACATGTTATCAATTGTAATACTGATAATAGTTGATCATTCAAATTTTCATCGATACATTCAATCCTTCATGCTATTGTTCGCTGAGACAAACTTATGTTCTCAAATTTATGTTTAACATTATAATTACAATAGATTCAATCATATAAACTGTCTAATAGTCTCAGTCAGAAAACAGTTTGTTTCTTTAGGCTCTTAAACGAGCAAGAGTAAAATTTGCCTCTGTAGCCACTTCTTGTTCCGCACTTTGCCCCGTAAACACATTTTGTTGTGAGGACATATTATGAATTAATTTATCCGCTGCTTTCTTTCTGGCTTCTGGAGTTAAGTCGGAACCATATTCGAAATGTTTAATAGTGAAATATCTTTTAATATTATACTCATTTAACACTGATACACACTCCTGGCAAAGGAGGCAAACAGCATTGTTATTTACTTCAGTAAAAAAGTATTTTGTTTTCCACTTTTCATTGAAAACACGACACTCCAGTTCAATTTTTGATTTTCTATTCTTTTTTGACTTATATTTAACATTTTAATATTTAAAAAAATCTTATTGACATACATATTACAACACACCCGAAACAACCGCTAAGCCTGGTGTTCAGTACTCAACTGATCACAGCTGGCATGACGTTAATTAGGTTGTCGGAATGATCAGGGTTGCCAACTCTTTGGTCTCAAGCAATAAAATACAAACATGAAATAGGTATTTTGCCCGGCAGGATACTTTTGTTTCTGGTATTATATTTAAAATTTAACTTTTGTTTCTAGAATTATATAATTTTATTTTCATAGATAGATAGCTTGGCTGACTGTAATTTGACCAAGGCTGGCCTATACCAACCTTAATATCAGAAATAAGCATAGGCCTACATTAAAAATAAAATAAATTTGAGAGTAATTTAAACTGTAGGCCTACAATTGCCACAGCAATTATTTTTTAATTCAACTCGAGATAATGTGGGCTACAACAATATATTTAATAATTTTATTTATTAATCACACCACATCATTATTATTATCATCATCATCATCCATTATCATTGTTGTTTATATTATAAGTTATTATCATTATAATTACTATCATCTCATTAATATAGGCTTACACAGAGACTGATCTGCATTGCTTGCTTCAATGATCAATAATTTAAGATCCCATGACTGTCCCAAGTTAAAACTTAGCATGTACATGTTTAAGGTCTTAAGGATAAAATATGAAAATTTTCAAATTCTATTTTTATGACTCCTAATTTCACCAAACTAAATTTATTTTACTTTAATCTTTTTAATTTTAATTGCGATCCATTTTTCTGTTCAGTTGGTCTGTATCGGTGATGGATGCCGTGGGAGATCTGTGAACTGTTCCTGACTGCTCAACCCCCTCTGCTGCCCCCCATGAACTTCTACCCTCCAGGGCCAACCTTCTCTTCCACCATGGTAGGCTTCAAGTGAGTATCTATCCTTTTAACTATAATTTTTGATGGTCCACCTGTGTTGCCCCAGTCATTACAAGTAGACTAATTTGATCAAACACCTTCATATCTTCCATGGACTCCAAGTAGACATTTGATGAACCAGCTGCGTTTCCCCATTAATTTCAAGTAAACTTTTTTTTAGTACCGCCTCTTACTTTTTTATATAGTACTGCATCAGACTACCAGTTTGGGTTGTACGCTCATGTATTAATTATATTTACTTTCGTGGTTTTAAGGATTAGGAAGATTATATTTATAGGAAGAGTACCCACATTTACATTTAGAGCGAGAGTGGAAAACCCTTTTGGAAAAAAACACTCAGCACACCTGACCAAGATTTAAACCTCGATCTCTCTGTCATTGGCAGTCTAGTCTACTGGGAGAGTAGCGCCTTGGGCCATGCACACACCTTACCATTCATTTGAGTTATACTCCTATGAATTAATTAAATTAATGGGTTAAGGATGGGTAAGGTTGAATTTAGAGCAATCATACCCAAATATGAGTGAAGGGAAAGTGGAAAACTATTTTGGATGAATTCTCCTCAGTAGACTTACACTTGTTCAGGATTCGAACCCTGATCTCCCCTTCATCGGCAATCTAGGCTATTGTAAGGGTGACATCTTAGACCAGGCATGTCAAACTGGCCATTATTCAGGGAGATCTAGCATTTAAGGTTGATATACCAAATCTTTATTTTTTTACACACCAAACATCGATTTGAAAAAATTGTTACATTTGTACACCAAATATGTGTAATGTTTGGCAGTCCATAAACATGTTGACAGTTGTTTTCTCTTATGAAAAGGAACAAACACTCAAGAGATCTCGGTTTATGGACACACTTTCGTCATCAGTAGGGCTGGGCTTTATATTCAATTTGCTTAAAATCAAAGAAATATGTATTTTATATGTGCTTAAATTTGCCAATTTGATTAAAATATCGCACCACCGCGACAAAAATGTTACATGTGAAAACATGCATTTATTCAGAACATTCAAGTTTAAAATCTTATAATAATTATTATTATTATTAGCACCGCGTCTTACTACCCGTTCGGGTTATACGCACTTACGCTAATGTGTAATGGTAGGGTGATTGTGAAATGAAATGGAGGACCTACAGTTTAACGTGGAATCCGAACCACGGTGGAGGCCTGGCACTCCCCACATTCACAAATTATAGTTAAATACACAGACATTAAGACCCGAATTAATTTTACTGTTTGATATTTGCCATAGAGTATGGATTACTGCAAAGCTAATTGTGCTTGACTATAACATTTCCTTAATGGTATCATTTCCACCCCTTTTTGGACTTAGGTTACTTTGGAAAATAATACCATGGGGATGATTTTTTAATTTAGGACACATTTAACAGTATCGAACAAACATTATAATACATGAACATCAAAACTTTGAACTCTACAAAATTACAAAGATATTTTTTTTAAGTACTCAATGGAAAATATTAGTATGCCACTATTGATAAAACAATAATTATTGTAATACACAAACATCAAAACTTTTAGCTGTGGAAAAGTACAAAAATATTATTTGTAAGTATCAGGAAATTTTAATATTATTCACAAATAGATATGGAGTAATCATAATAATATTTAGGTATTGCTTTGCACTGAATTAAACCTAAAATGTCACTTTTTATTATCACTTAACAGCAATTTTTTTATGAAAGCGTGTTTAGGTTCAAATTCCCCATTACTCATTGAAGATTTTGATCTACGTAGGTTGGGTTTTGCAACATTTGCTTCTTTGAAACTATCAGAGCTCAAGCACCCAAACAGTATTTAATAAAACCCCAAGAACACCTATTTAGATTTCTATGTTGTCAACAATGACACCTAACTTTAATCCCATCAAAACTTTAGTGACTTGAAACTAACAATAACAAGACAATACCATTGTGATCGTACAGCATCCAAACTCTGTTTGAGATCCACATGGTTAAAGAATAAATACTCTTTGTTTGATTGGCAATCACCATTATGCGGCTTAGCAAGATTCCATATGTAATGAGAGATCAATAATAGATTATACACCATTTTTAGATACATATATTGGTTGAATTTACAAATTGCTTAACCAGTGAGATGTTTGACAGTACAGAATTAAAGTTTGTATATATATATATATATATATCAACAACTATCAGTAAATAGAATAATAACTTGGCGACTCCTAGCCTTGAACCGTGTGACCATTAATAATACAAACATAAACGCCTATAATACTAACTCAAAAACCTGGTAAATACAAAAAATAACCTAACATTGAACTAGAAAAATGGCAGTTTAAATCTAAGTCCTAAATTTAATGTCTCGCTATCACGTGATAAATCATAAAGTAAAAATCTAATTATCAACGTCAGATAACCCACAGAGTCTTTCCTCAAATAAAATGACCGTAGCCCTAAAAATTATTTTAAAACTCTCGAACAGTGAAAAACAGAGATAACAAGCTTGGGTAAAAGAACCACGAAAGACAACTAAATTTGAACATGGCTTCATACTAGCCAAAATATCCCAAAGTTAAACGATTTAAATTTGATAAGCCCAAAGTTAATAATTTTGAAGAACAGAAATAATCACGCCGAATAGAATTTTGAATAGGCATTAAGTATATCAACCCCCAAACAAACAATTATGACAGTGAATTGAACCATTACGCATAAAATGAATTTTGATAAAAAGAAATATACCATTGAATCTAGAAAGATGTCGCCAACCTTGCCTGAAGGTAGTGAGTGATACAATGAGGGACAAAAATATTTAATCAAGCACTTATATGGTTCAGAAAATTAAACGTCACATACCTAGAGAAAATGAGAACGAAGAAAGAGGGTGTGAGAGGGCAGAGTTCAAGAATAGTCTCTCGCCTACCAGAGGGCATTAACACCTGGTTCAATAAATTAGAAGGACAGAAAAGAAGGTGGAAGGGAGGGGTGCGGAGAGGAAAAACTATAACCGGGACAATAGTTTGTAGAGCGACCATCATTTGTTTTCCTGGGTGTGACCTTCCTTCATGAGCTTGGGTGTCGGTTCATTCCTCACTTCATCCTATCATATTGTGAGTGACAGTGTAGAGGTGATGGCTTGACGACTGCAAGTTCGTATACAAATGAGTCAGAGGGTGAGTTTAACACCACTTCATTGTAACGCTACATGTAACTTGTTACACCATGGAAAAATATAATTTACATCACTTACAAAAGGACACCACCTATCCCCATCTTGAGCTAGTTCTATCCAATCCACCTCACCACACCCTATCTCTTTCAGGTACATTTTAATGTTATCCCCCCATCTGCATCTAGTTCTTCCCAATAATCTCTTGTATATGGTATTTTTTATATATATCGTATAAACTTTGTCTCCTTTTATCATTATTATTATTATTATTATTATTAGTAGTAGTAGTATTTACAGGCCCATCGACACATTGAGGTCATTAGGACCTTTTTGTCTCCTTTTGATTTTTAGCATATTTTAACATTAAATTCCATCATTACAAATGGACAACAACCCACACCTCAAGTGTTGAGCAGACATTTTTGTTAGCATACTGTTGGAAGTGTTTAATAGGTTTTAAGTTAGAATGATTAAGAAGTGATGTGGAGGTAAAGTAGATGCTATTGAACTAAGGAGGTAGAACTAAGGAGAACTAAGGAGGTAGGGCCTAGATGAGGTGGTTCAGAAAGTTTTTCAGAAAAGAAATGTTGTATGAAACAAATATAAATGAGGAAACTCGCCTTTCACTGATAAAATCATGGCTTTTATATTAGTGATATTTCACAATGTTGAATGGTCTGACACCGCCAAGTTTCTTTCTTACCTGAAGATCGGTGTCATCCATCACCAGGAAAACCATAGAGTATACAACAAACTCTCAATTATTATCAAGCCCATAAATCTGCCAAGCTAAATTATTTTATAAAAACTCGGCTCGGGCTCAAAAATTAGTGTACTCACATGTCCCTATTAAAAATCAGTAATTCTAAGAAGCTTAACTACATTTATAATGGTATGTTTTACTTACTCCTGATATGTTCTTCTCAGCATGACCTAAACTCCTGATTACATGTTCTTTTGCAGTCCAGGCTCTGTACCAACTCTTGTTCCCACCCTATCACTCCCGGCAGTCGCCTTGGATGGTAAAAGTATGGATGTGATGGCCCCAAGCTACCAGCACACTGACCCTGTCACTAAAGCTGTCCTGGACAACATCATGGGCAAACTTCCTACCAAGAAGATTCCAGTGAGTTATTTTCCTTGCATGTGTTTGTGGCCATATCAGTTGTTGCAGTTTCTGTTTCATTATTGTGTGGGTTACAGGTAATCTGCCGCTGTGATGTGTGTAACCTAGAGTTTTCAGGACAGGTTGTCCTCGACACGCACCTGGCCGGAGCGAAACATGCCAAAAAGGTAACACACAATCACAAACAATTTTCTTGTGATTGGTGGAAACTAGAGCGGTGGGAAAAATGTACCCTTCTACCTAGAAACCCACAAATATATTCTAACAAAAAATCCAAGTAGTATACAATTTGTGACATTTATTAGAAGAAATAGAAGGGGGAAGGGAGTTTTAAGATAGAACTATTGACTCTTTTATACCAAGCCATAAAGCTCAAATGTGTTCAAAAATTATTACTATTGATGTTGTAAGGCAGTTGCTCAAAATTAATTTTGATTTGATGCACATACTAAAGACCTGTTTAGACTATTTAATTATTTCCTTTCTTTCAAAGGGAACATCAAAAATTTTACTAATTATATTTTAAAGGTCAAGCAATAAGAATGATGAAGTTAGCTTTGTTTTAAACTACTGATAAATAATAACTAACTGATAAATAAATATAATGAAGCGTTTGTGAGACTAAAGGAGATTACTTTATAAAGTAAAGCAAGCAAGGTTTAGTTTTGGTACCTTTATAATCTTTATCTCTATTTTGCACTCCAGTCACACATAAAGTGGTTGACTTCGGCAATTCACAACCCTCCCTCCCTTCCCTCTAGATAAAGAAGATAGATTAGAAAATATCTCTATAATTATTTCACATTCACATTTTTATGGCCTCTTCACTCTCTAATCTTTGAGTACAATTGAGTTCAGTAGCATGACAGGCAACTGTTACAGTTATTAACCAGCTTTTATTTACAGGTTAAGTAATATATTTTGTTTGATGAATTTCGGCACAGAACTAGTGGTGCCATTTAGGTGACCATCCCTCCAAAATGTAAGAACATCACACAGACTGAGTCACTAACGTGTAAATAGGACACAACTTCCATCTATGGGCGCTAAGCAAAGAAACTTATATTTGTCTGATAAATTTAATCTATTCTTTCTATAGATTACCAAAACTATGAATATAAATATATTAAATTGTTTAGAAATATGAGTGTATATATTGTTATGCCCAAAATTAAGAATAACTACAATATTAGGTGTAGGGATGTGAAAGAATCATTTTTTCAATTGGAGACAATCTCAAGACAGGAACATAAAAAAGTACCGAGAAATGAAAACAAGACAAGAAAACGTCCTTTAAAGTACAAAAATGTAAATTATGTTTATTAAAATAAATATATATTTTAAAGAGTACCTTTTTGACATTTGAGCTGGCGCTTGTTTTAGATTGTCATATATAGTTCATTCAAACACTTGAGATATAGCTCATACACATTTTAAGTGCAATTAATAAAATGGTGATAGGTAGTTACAATCAACACCATTTGTAATTTAATTTTGTAGTATAAAATCTTATATTTTCAAAGTTTGATATTGAAAAACAATATTTATAACTAAAACGTTTCTTAATAAACGCTCTTTTTGGGGGGGAAATGCGGCCTTTTTTTAGTCATTACAGTATTATTGGAAATAATTTCCTGGTCTGGTTTTTTAATTCCTAAGGGCCATTATTTGCTAAATTTTTAATTTCTCAAATTTTCTAGATTTATTTTTTAACTTTCGAGACAAGATCGAGATATTTTCGGGTCTGTGGGAAGTTTGACCCAACTTCCCATTGACAGAGTATTCTTTTCTAATGATAGACACCTCCCTTCTTCGTATCCTGTTCTTAGTTAAGTATGTATTATCTACCATTTACCTAACTTAAAGTAACTATAAAATATAGACACCTGGTAGCTACAGTATATCTAAATAAATAATTCAATTTTAAAGAAAGAGTAGTAGAAATTTATGTAGCATTTTGTGACACTGGGCAATAACACTGTTACAAGTGTTGTTATTTTTAATATGTAGATATAATTTGAAAACAACTTTGTATAGTTATTGTTATTATCATGGCTGGTTTGAAGAAGAGCCCCATGTTCAGTCCATACAAAATAAAAGTTTTATTTGATATTCTGAAAAAAACACAGCAAAGTTATAGAAAGCAAGCAAACAAATGCAACAACTGTACATGAAAGAAATAAACATAGCTAAAAATTGGCAAGCAGTACATTGCCATCACTGGTGTTGTTCCAAGGGAGCTGGCCCAGTTGAAAAGGTTACTATGAATTTTAAATTAATATAATTATTAAATTTTAATATGAATGCTATTGTTTGAAGTAGAACATTTATTTAAGATGTTAAAGTATCTAGCTATTACAGTACATATGTGAGTCACTTACTTATTTACAAACAAGCATATTAAATATGAGTAAAAAAATATTTATTAGAATATGAACTTTGATTGTTTTTCTGAGTATTCGATAGATGAACTTAGACAAACCAGGTTCATACATATTTTTATTGTTGTGAATTTTTTTTAAACTGGATTAATTAAATTTAATGAATTTGGTTAAAATTAAGGCTGTAGTCTAAGTACGCATTTTTGTTTACCAACACTGTTCTACACTAGATAATAAAGGTAAGAATGTTTTATTTATTATCTCTACATAGGTTTTAGGACAAGTAGAAAGTGCTTTCTCGCAAAGAACCGACCACACAAATGCGAGATGCCATCCACTGGTGGTGGACCACCTATGAAAAGCTAAAAAGTGTTGTTACTGATGAGATTATTGCCCAGGTCATGACCATTAAACCAAACCTAAATGAAGAGGTGGACTGCCGGGATAGTGATTTTTATTGTCAACAGCGCACAAACCTCTCCCGTGTTTCCACTGCCACTCCTGTCTTTATTCCTTTCACTCTTTCTGATTCTTTTCCTGCTCTTGTCACTATTGATACTCCTGTATATATTCATCTCACTCATCATGCTTCTTTCACTACTGCTATTCTTATCTTTCTGCTCCTGTCACTACTGATACTTGAGTCACTATTCCTGCCCTTGCCACTACTTGTCTATCTTTTCTACAACATAAATTCCCATGCAAACTTTTCCCCTTCCCAACTCCCCAGATTATATGACAGCTATAGAACCAGTTCCTTGTGGGTCTTCCTCCCAACAGTACGAGTGGTTGCCGCTCGATCTCCCAACAACTGAAAAGAGTCTAGTTTCAGAGTGTTATATAGGACCACCTAGTTCAGCCGGACCATTTTCTTGATCACAAGGTAGTTTTAAAAACATTAAATAACCATTTATAAAATAATCTTGTTACTTTTTTATTATTCACACAAGTAATGAAAATGGTTTTTAAGAGGAAGTGTACCATAATTTGTCTGGAGAGGGGAATGGGAAAACCACAATAAATTAACATCTCAATGGGGAAACCCAGCCTTCTCAATGCACCAAGGCTGGCTATATATGAGCCCCGATCTCCCCAACAATGATGACCTAATGTGATCACTTGACCACTGCTGAGGGACACTAATAGCCATTTGGGAGTGAGGAAGGAATTTCAAATAAAAAAAAAAACAGCAGTTGCTTGAAGAGAGAATCTAAAATTACGTTTTGCAAAACCAGCCTCTAAATTAAGAATTTTACACCAAATCCCTAATTTGTGAGTCAATGTCAGGAGTATTAACCATTACATCAGCCCTGCCAGTATATAATCTTTGAATCAATTTGAATTTCATCTAGCGAAAAATTTCAATCCCTGCACTCAATATTGTGTCAAATTTTAGAAAATATTTTTAAGTAAACTACTAATACAAGAGTGATAGCATGGTAGTCACTAAAGGAAACATTAAAATTTAACCTTGTTGACATTACATTAGCATAATATTTTGCTAGTAAAAATAATAAATAGATATAATCCAATGATTACTGACAAAAGGCTTGGGTGTAAATATATGTGTACTCCATCATAATTAATCTTCAATTGACAGTTAGGCTGGCAGCTGCTCTCCATCCTTTTTTATCTGAAGCTACTGCCTTTATGTGGCTATAATTACTGGTCTCAATATCACTCATTTGCTTCGTATGCTGTAGTCTTGGTCATACTCTTTCTATTTTACCCTCACTAATGAAATCATACCAAATAATACTATCACAAGATTTAATATTTAGTTGGATTGCTTATTACATTTGTTATTATGAGTCATTCCAATTATTAGTGCACTAAGTAATAAGTAAAAAAAACTAATTTGCAGCCTAACAAGTTGTAGAAATAAAAAGAGGTCTTGAATAATAAATAATCCAACACTAATTGTTGACATATTCTTTATTATATAGTCTTATAGCCCTGTACTGTAATGAGCAAGATAAGATGTTATGATTATTATAGTCGGGTTGATTCCACTATTTTACGAATCCAAATCTTCAATTTACCTTACAACCATCAATCCAAATCCATATCTTAGGATAAATTATGAACATAAGACGAAAAATAAATATAATAGAATAATGGAAATTAAAAATAGTAGCTAAATGTTAACATTCTTTCTTATAATCCATTCATTATAACATTTATATATTCAGTTAAGTGTTAAATTACTGGTCTGGGGCTTGGTTGTCAAGTCCATCCTATAATTATAATGGTTCTAAGCCATGAAAAATCACAATTATAACCAATAAACAAACTTCACTAAGAAAAAAAAAAGAATCTGATGCGCAAATCCAACATTTTCTCAAATCTTGAATATCCTTCAGGATTCAAGGTCTCATCTCTTGTTATAATTAACTTGAACAATCAAACAGGATTCATTTATTGAAAAGCCTATCATGGCATGATGATGGAGATACCTGAGAATGAGAAGAAAGAGCTGATGGGGTGCCTGCCCCAGGATCTTAATTCTTGAGAGCAATTACATAAAACATATGAGATGGTTACAAGCTGTTTAGCAACTCTGACCAAATATATGAGTTTCTGATCCTGCATCTGTATAGCCATCTCATCGCGAGCCTAGGGAGAGTCGAGAAGAGGGTAAAAAACCAATTTTGATAGCAAAATTAAATGTAGATACTTCTGTGAGGTAATGAAATCTGGTGATAACTATACTCTTAGCATGAAACAAGAACAATCAGTGGCTTGTTCAATATATTCCATACAAACAAGCCCTACTATTGTATTGATTAAAGTTGCACAACACATTTAAAATAAAATTTTAAGAATTTTATAAAATGCTACACAATCAAAGATACTGAAATATTACACTTGCTGTGCAGCTTTAAAATATACCTATAAAAGTGTCTTAACTTCCTGTTTTTCCATTTTTATCTCTAGATACAACTCATAAGTATTTTTTGGGGTATAATAGTATCCTTTTTTTATGTTTAAAAACATAATCTTAGCCATGGGTCCTCATTAGTAAAAATAAACCTATAACAAAATTAAAACCATATTATGTTTGAATGGGTTTTTTTTTCCATTTCAGTGCATGTTTGGTCTGTTCATATGAGACATGTATTTCTATCAGTGCCCGCCTAGCGGAGGGGCTCAGGGCTCAGCTGGGCAAGGTAAGAGGCGGTGTATAACATAGCAGCTTAAGCTGGACCACACTGAGCGGATCCTTAAACTTAATTTGGGGATAGTCAAATATACTAGAACTGCATTTTCATAATGAGCACGAGTGCGGCCATAACATTTTAAGATGAACTACACAAGATAACATTTCAAAACCTCAAAGTTGCACGGTTACAACAGGAGGCTCGTGATTGTGCGGCAATGAAGTTTCAAGAACTACACATCTTTCCAGTTTAAAATTTTCATACCACATGGTTACATTAGAATGCTGTTAATAAAGTGATGTTGGAAAAGCCCTTACTTGAACCAGAATTGGCTCTCCGACTCTTGGAACAGCACCCACCGAGGCAATAATCTCGTTCTATTTTAATCTCACTACTTTTTTATGTGAATATTTGTTTGTTGCTTGCTTCCTATTACTATGCAGTGTGTTTCAGAATACCAAATAAAACTAGTCTTTTGTAGTCTGAAATAAGCACTTTTCTTTAATAAATTACCAGCCATTCATGTGTTATGTATGTGCCTCTTATGAATCTTATCTCTTTTTCCCTGAGTATGTAGACTATTAACCTATAAGTACTGCACTAATATGATTCTTATAACTAAGGCTATGAACCTGCTTCAGTGGCCAAATGGTCAAAGGCGCTACTGTCGCAGTAGACTAGCCTGCCGATGATGGGGTGTTCAAGGTTCGACTCAGTGGATTGTACTGAGGGTGGTTTTCCAAAATAGTTTTCCACTTTAAATTCATGCAAATATTGGTACATTTCCTTTAAATAAAACCTTTCTAGTCCTTAAAATCGTTAGTGTTATTAATAAATAAGCATACAACCCAAATGAGTAGTAAAATGTGATGCTAAAAAAACAACAATATAATGTCTATTAATTTTTCACATTAATTAAATATTTACTTGGCTTGTATCAAGTAATAAGTTTTTTTATCATTTCAATAACTCTATAAACTTTTTTTTCCATCTCAGTAAAGCCTTAAAACTGAAGCACATTTGCAACGTTTGTGTTCAGCTTGTTTAACAAATGAACATCTGCCACTGCTTTGAACTGGTAAATAGAATGTTGTCTGAATATTATAGGGCCAGTTCAATTAACCCATTAGTAATATTGAAAAAGCTTCTGAGGACCATTTATAAATACAAAGTCTTTTGCTGTTATAAGAATGGCTAATAGGTCTTTTTGAGCATTCTTTCACTAAGTTTGTTCACTAGTAACACACTTATTCAATTGAGATGGCAAGGTCAGTGTTTTATTACAACCCTGCCATACTTGGGGTAGTTTTCAATCTAATAATATTCACTTTGGGTTTCTTATCTTCTTACTCTTAACCTTCTTTATTCCTATCCCATTAGAATAAGTTATTAATAACTTCTGTGTTCAATGTACTTAAAAAAACTTGTTCTATTTGCAATAAACATAGGCAGTCCCAGGCACTATTGACATTGCTGTGTTTAGTACCCAGTAAAATAAGAACTAAATATATATATATATAATTATTTTTTCCATCAAATTTTACATACCTTAAACTACTTTTTAACATAGTTTCCGTTGTTATTTAAACATTTGTCGTATTGTGAGATAAGTTTTTGTAGACCCTAGTCATAGAAGTCTGCCACCAACAAGGAAAGCCATTCCTGAACTGTGTTTTGGGACAGCCATGGTGTTCAGCTGGTGGACTTTATGCAATGCGGGACAACAATAAACACAGCTGAAAATCATTTGACCTTATTGAAACTTCGCTGTGCAATCCAGAATATACACCGCGGCCTGCTGTCTACAGGAGTGTTGTTGCTTCATGCCAATGTGAGGCCCCACTCTACTGCTCAAACACAAGCTCTCATCAAATATTTTTGGCTGGCAGAAATTGAATCCCTACAGCCCTGATCTTACACCTAGTGACCACCATTTTTTCTTGGATCTGGAAAGGTTCCTTGCTAGCAAGCATCTCCACACCGGCGACGAAGTGAAAACGACAGTTCAGGAATGGCTTTCCTTGCTGGCGGCAGACTTCTATGATGAGGGTCTACAGAAATAGAGCTCACAATAAGATTATTATTATTATTATTATAAGCACCGCGTCTTACTACCCATTCGGGTTATACACACGCTAATGTGTAATGGCAGGGTGATTTGTGAGATGAAATGGAGGACCTACAGTTTAACGTGGAATCCGAACCACGGTGGAGGCCTGGCATTCCCCACATTCACAAGCTCACAATAAGACAAATGTTTAAATAACAACAGACACTTTAATGAAAAGTAGCTGAAGTTATGTAGAATCAGATGAAAAAAAATACCCAAAAATATTTGGTACTGTTACTATTTTATTGCAAAAGGTCCTTAATTTAAAAAAACACCTCATATTAATAAAAGCCTCTTCATTGTAAGTATAAAATGAATGATTTGATATAAACAAAATGATTATTAAAAATAATTAACTTTGCAAACAAACGAACAAAGAAATCTTTATATTATTTTAGAAATTATATTTATATACAGGCATACAATATGGCTTTTCAAAGAAAATAACCCAGTTTACACCTTAGATCACCACCATTATCATTACCTTTCAGTCCTCCTGACCTAGATTTCATTCTATCAGAACTCATCAGGAAGAAGTGTGAAATGTGCAACTCAACTTCCTAAAAGAGGAAACCAAAAAACACAAAACGGGGAAAAAATAAATTGGTAAAGAATGATAGGACACTTGGCTAGGAATACATAAAAGGAACGAATAACATACAGGACAAACACAGGTAATGGACATCGAATGGAAATATATAATATATCTCTTTGAGGTCCACCTTTCCTATGCCTTTTATTTTCCTAGTATAACAAAATACCTCAAAAAGTGAAAAGAGGTTTTCCTTAATGAGATTTGTATACAGCCTCAAGTTTAATTATAAACCATGGCCTATTTATTAAATAATGCAGCATGAATAAATTATATGATTTTTCTTGAGTTTTCTTTGTACAGTAGAGTTACAGAAACTCGACATTCTGTGTAACTCGGCATGCGTACATGCACACATTTGTTGGCACCAGTCATCACAATCAAAGGTCATTCAACTGTATAACTCTAGTGGAACAACCATGCTGTGGTGTTTTTATAAGTGGTGTGTTTGTTAGTTTTCCAATCCAGTAACTTGTTATTCGAATCAATACACTATTATATGTATAGTACTGTACTGCATTTCTGTACATTACACGTATATATACACACCATTATATTAACATGTAATATATTGTACTGTACATAAATTACTGTTACTGTGCCGTACAATACTATAGTACAGTACAATTGTACCTATGATATTCATACTGTACTGTGATTCATCCTTGTTTAGTAAACATGAAATTTCAATAACTTGACACAATCTCAGTCCAGTCCAGTCTCAGTCGAGTTTCTGAGACTCTACTGTTTCTACAATAATCTGTTAATTGATGGGTTATGCTTATCGTATCCTTGATTTGGTGGCCTACGCTAGGCTTTGTTAACCTTTATTTCAGATGAATACTTTTTTGTACCTATACGAATTTTGAGCAGTAAAATGGAGTATTGAAATTTTGGTCAATATATTTACGTATTATAATAATTACATATATATAATCATTATACTATATTATATACATTTAATCATTATATTTATATAATCAAATAATATGCATCTAATTATTAAATTATATAATACCTATTATATTGTTATTTTTTTCTATTTGTTGTAAAACTATATTATATAGTCACTAACAGTAAAAGAAAGAAGATACAGAACTATCAAATCATCACCTAAATACTGGTTTATAATACATTTAACTACTGATTATCCACAATAATGCAGGGGATGAGTGCTGCAGCTAATCTGCAAATTTAGTAAAGGAGATTGTAGCACATTCATTTCAAACTAGTATTCACCTATTGTGATAGTGTTTGTGAACATATAATTATTTCACATCATATTTCATGCACTAAGATAATAAAAAACCCTTTAAATCAATTTACAGTATACTTCAAATAGACACATCACCTACAAAAATCTGTATTTTCTGTAGCATCCTGTTTCCAGATAATTAAACAGGCTATGAGTCCATTCTAATGCATTCCCCCTTGCATAAACCTTTTGCTTCTCTGGCCATAATGGCCATAATCCTTTCCTTAAGAATTAACTGGGTTCATTCAACAATCAGTAGCCCTGTGTTCTCCATCAAAGCAGCGTTTTTTTGAAATGTATCTCCTGCTGTTGGCGATGCCGCGGTTAAGCCACAAAGCAGATAATCCGTCTGCGGATAGTCGGGAATTTACTGAAGTATAGTTTTTAGACTTCCATTGAACTGTGAAGAGGGTTGGCTCCAATCTTTCTACTCAAATGGTCCTCCCTTGGACACTTTGGCCAATGTTTTTTTGAAAGCCACATATTTATACAACCATGGTCCGATTGAGAAACATATCAACACCCAACACTTCTCAGTTTGCCATGCATCAAGTAAATCTCCTTCATACCACTTTGGGCACATGTGCCATAGGTCCACCAGTCCAGGTGTGGCTTTTGAATAAATATTCAATAAAACAAAATTTATATCCAGGGAATTCCAAAGCTAAACTTTCTTTTTAAAAGTAAGTCTTGTTGAGTTTTAAATTAAGGTTTGGTTTTTAAACTTCTTAAAACTTTTTGTTGAATCGTTTCTATGATTAGATTAATTGTTTGGTAGATTGAGACATTTGCTTCTAAATTTGAAACATTTTGGAACATAATTTTCATTGTTGAATCAATTTTACTTTGTTGAGGTGTTTTTTAAATCAAGATTGTCATTTGTATTATTTTCTTTGGAAGTGGTGTGTTGGGACATTACATTGTTGTTTGGGGATTCATGTTGATAAATTAGCATGTGTTCCTTTAGTTTTGCACTTCTTTTTAAAATATTTGTGCTAGACTATTTCTAATTCTTTCAATATTATACAAAGAAATTGTGTTGTTTTATTGGTGTAGTCAATTGCTATGCATTAGTTATGTTGTATCATCCTTTTACATTTATTGGATTTTTTTTCTATGCTATTTACAATTTACTTTATTTATGTTAAGCTTTGTTGGCTTTCTCTTGTCACTAGTTATGTTGGCTCCTCTGTATATTCTATTTTGTCAATATCAAACTTTGTTTGTTGCCTTTCTATCTTCTCATATGAGTATTACATTTTGTTGGCTCCCCTTTCTTGTTATTACAGTATTTGTTTTAGTTTATTAGTAGATCTGGTTTGGTTACACTCCTTGCCAAGCTTTTTGATTAGGGCTATTTCCCTTTATGGAATCAAAGTTTTTATTTTGAGGCTGTAGATGGGTTCACAAAACTATGCCGTTATTATCTTTTTGGTGTCTTTTGGAATGAGCTAGTTAAACATTGTTATTTTGTTACTAAAAGTGTCTTAACCATGGAGTTTTATTTTTATTTTGAAATTTTTAGCTATTTTAATGTTATAAATTTTCACATGGTGCTAATCTTTTTACAATCTTGGATATACTTTAAATTTGAAATCAACTTATTTAATTTCACTTTGGCATGCATAAACTGATTACACATTTTGACTTTGTTAGTATTGTTCATAATTTTTGAAAACATATTTATCCTAAATAAGTATTAAAATGATAACGTTGAGATTCTAACAGGTTTTAATTGCTATTTGAACTATGATTTGTTTGCTTCTCTTTTTATAATTTGATTCAATTAATAATCAATTTAAATTAATTGTATGGTGTGGGTGACCTGGTGGTCTAAGCGTAAGGAGTCAGACTTCTCTGCTGGCGGCCGGGGTTCAATCCTCGGTCCCGGCACAGATTTATCTGATTACCAAATCCCTCCTTCACCTCTGACAAGACATCTTGTGAATGTGGGGAATGCCAGGCCTCCACCGTGGTTCGGATTCCACGTTAAACTGTAGGTCCTTCATTTAATCTCACAATCACCCTACCATTACACATTAGCGTAAGCGCGTATAACCCGAACAGATAGTAAGACGCGGTGCTAATAATAATAATAATATTAATTGTATGTCTTTTTTTTATCTAATTCTAGATAGTGTTGTGTTCATGTGTGATACTAGCAACCAGGCTTAAACTCAACATCATGTTTCGTGTGTTAGGCTGACAACCAGGCCTAGACTCAACATTAAATCCCATGTGTTATAAAAACAGTTCTACATTTAACTTCATCTTACAGTTTTTAAGATAGTCTGCCTCGAGGGAAATGACCCAGTGACCACCTTGGTATTCATCACAGGTTGCTCTATTTTCAAAAGGAATGATCACGACATGCAATGCAGGTTACAATAGATAAAAGATAAACTCGGTCTTACATTATTCTTAGTTATGATGCTGATGTGTCACTTGATTAACTGTTGACGGATTCTTCACAGGCATTTTGATTCACTCTCAGTGTTTATAAAGTAATTTAATCAACATGAATAAAATCCAGTTATTGTTATTTTAATTTGCTGAACATAATTTCAATAAGCATACTTTAATCCCATGAACCTTTCATTCCATTGACCTTTTCTTGATAGAGAATGGTACAAGTGTGTGAGAGAGGAACATGTTTTAATGTCCAGGTGAAGTCTCAGGAGATCCTCAAGATTTTGGAGACCAGTGGACAGTCGTTCACTCGGGACCAGGAGACCAAGATCCTCAAGTGTGAGATTTGTGAGGTTGTTGTGAATTCTTCTCAGCAGTTACAGACACATCTGGCAGGTAACTTCATCATTATATGTTAGTTGTCATTTACAGCACTGTTGGACACCTTTATAGTCCTAATTTTCTCAAGGAGAGAGAATAATTTAGTCACTGGTCACCCTTGGATCATTTATCACAGGAGATGGGAGTCCACCAGGTAAATGGGATGAGTTAAGAACTATTTAACATAATTATTACATCAGCATCTCAACTCCCTAGACACTTTTGCGTCCATTGCTAGAAATCTTATCTTAATTTGTCCACTGCCTAGAACCAAAGACTTGTCAACATTGTCTAGAAGATTAAATGCACTATATCTCATACTATTTAATTGTGCTTCAGCAGCTCTCTTCAGTTGTGTGTTGTGATAAATGTGTCGACTGGAGTTTTAGAATGGATATAGCCACATTTTATGCCTAGAGGCAATGTGTGAGGGTATTTTCCTTGTGCAATTGTTGTGTACAATGCTGACACACACAAGCAGCTCAACACAATATTTCAACAAATAATGGTTTCATACAGATTGGTTGCAAG
>CABFOW010000346.1:0-65032 GCA_902141385.1 Timema californicum | reverse complement strand
CTCATTAGTTTTCTGCTTCATAGCATTTGGTGGATGAATGCTTTGATTATCTATGCATGGAGTAGAAGAATTATATCAACCATAGATGTCTTTAGAGCAGTAGTGGTACACCCTGAAGGGGGCAAGGGTGGCATTTATTCCTCTCAAGGCTACAAATAATTTAAATAAAAACTTAACTTATATGAAGCAAAACTAAAATATAGCTCATTGAAGATGTTTTGAATTAAATGGTTACATTTTAAGACCAATCGGCATTAAAAAAACCCACTATACTCATTTAAAGTGTCCCCCATAATCCTCATTTGTAAAGAAGTCGAGAAATAATATTTTCTAACTTTTATTTTCAAGGCCATTTACATGATCAAAATGGCTGCCCTTAGCTACCATGAAAAACCTCCATATAGCTTTAATGCATGTATTCATAAATTAATCTTGGGTTTCATAATTTGGGAGCTTGTAATACTTACACACCACCCTTCCCCCTCACTACCACCATCACCACACTCCCCTGAAATTCCATTTTGGTCACATCTTTGGTTTTAAGCTCACCTTAAAGAAAGTTTCTATGTGTGCCACTGAAGAGCAATATAAAAGTTTAATTAAAGAAACTCCATGAAAGACTTTAATGCCACTTACTATATATAATATGTAGGCAGGTTTGCACAGGATAATTTGTCAGGTATGGAGGTGCATCCTTCTATGACCAAAACGAAGTTGATGCAAAGGAGGGGGAGGCATATTCTTTCACACAAGAAGATAAACAAAAGTAAGATACAACTAATGAAACTTATATTGTAGGAAAGCCTATACCACCTTTTACCACATGGCAAGAGTGAGGGAGAAAACATCTGTAACACATGCTATTATCCAGTGCAGTAATTGAGCCAGGGCGGCGCCCAGGTACTTTCTTAGCTGCCAGGGTACTGCCTTGGTGCTTTAAAAGGTTTATAAACATAGTTTTGAAACAAAAATTTGGTACCAAACCTGGATGTGATAAGGCCTCGTGGTGCATAATAGATATCATAGGCCATTTAGAGTACTCATACATTCAATATTTTAAGAGTATGTGTGTTATTATAGTTATTTTAGAATGGTTATCTATCATTTACTGCATCTTAAACAAACCTTTTCTCCACATACCCTAAGACTTTAACTATTTTCTTGTACCTGAGTGTTGGTGAGCTTAATTTAGATGAGTATTTGACTTAATATAATACCTCAAAGTAGTAAATGAAGAGAGGAAATTATTACTAATAATTGATGAGTCCTCAAGTTTAAATTAACTCTCTACACTCATAATTTACATAAGAACTACAATAAATAAAGAGTATTTTTCTCAATTTGATTAAAATTGTATGTTAAATAGCACAAACAATAAGAAAAAATCTCTCTTATTTTGTGTTCAATAACATGAACTTATACAAATATATCTAATTTGTTTTATGTATAATGGTGTGCAGTGGGTGTAGCAAAAGGGGGAGGGGGGAAGGTTCCACACCAGATTATAAGTGTCAAGGGGTGATCTAGAGGTGTTTTTTTGTAGATAAAAAAATAAGCAACAGAAATTAAAATAATTTGAAAAAATATTTAAGATTGTTTAAAAAATATGTATTATTATTATTATTATTATTATTATTATTATTATCCTCATCATTATTATCATGGGATTCACTGCTTAAATTGCCTTTTATTAGGTTGAATTTCGCTACATTGCTGCCTTTTTACAGGATTGGTTTTGCAGCCTTAGTTTTATTTAAGCTTTTACTAAGCTTCTTATAATAATTTGGCTCCTACACTGGGTAAGGGGTGCCTATATTGAGACCGGCCCCTCACATCAATTGCCCTTGCTATGCCATTGATAGTGGGGGTGGTCAAGAGTGGCAACAATTATTTGTGAAGATATTTCCTTTAATTTTAATTTGACACTGTTTGAATAATGAATTTAAACTAGTAATTATTAACACTATTGATTATATTAAGCATTTATGAACACATTAGATATATTAGTTATTTAGTCAATCTTTTAAGAATACAAAATAATTGCTATATAGGAGGGGGTTGTCTTGTGGTTTTCAAACAGCTGAGTCCGTTTGGAACTTTTATCCGGCATTAATAGTTTACTTTAAGGCTAAAGTCAATGACTTAACACGAAATTCCATTGGGAAATTAAAATGTTTGGGCATGTTTAAATAATGAGTACAAAAGGGTGTCTGCATGAAGTGACACACTTGGATGACTGATGGGTCTTTCAAAAGAATCTCAACGGAGATAACATATTCTGAATAAGTCTGATTAACTGACACATTGTTCAGTAAGAATGAGTAAATTAATTAAGTACAAACAAGACCAAAGCATAAAAGAAAGTCTAAAAGCGGCTTAAAGTGGGTAATTTCATGCCATAGATTTTATTGACAAATCGTGACACCAATCATTAAATTAACTTCAATTATTTGAAGTAGCACAAATGCAGTATACACAATTTAATAATTAGTTGTTTCACAACAATCTATATTATTATTATTATTATTATTATTAATTAATTAATTAATTAATTAATTAGCACCGCGTCTTACTACCCGTTCGGGTTATACACACTTACGCTAACGTGTAATGGTAGGGTGATTGTGAGATGAAATGGAGGACCTACAGTTTAACGGGGAATCCGAACCATGGTGGAGGCCTGGCATTCCCCACATTCACAAGATGTCTTGTCAGAGTTGAAGGAAGGGTTTGGTAATCAGATAAATCTGTGCCTGGACCGAGGATTGAACCCCGGCCGCCAGCACAGAAGTCTGATACCTTACGCCTAGACCGCCAGGTCACCAACAATCTATAGAATGAAAGAAAGACATTCACATTTGTCAAGGGAAATATTTCAAACTTTATAGGGATTTTGAAACACTGAACTTAAACCTGTGGCTGAATAATATGAAAGTGACAAAAATCGAGGACTCCATAAAAAAAATTGTTGCAGCCACTTTGGAACAGAACTGTAAACAAATGTATTGAATGTATTTCTAGACTACGTTGGCTATGGAGGAAAACGTATTTTAGAGTTTCTTAAACCTCCGGCAAATTGCTTAAAATTACTTCTTTATAGCTGTTTTGAACAAGGACGTGGTTTTATAATAATGATCATAATAACTACTTCATTATATACTCCAATTCATCTAAATCATGTGACCTTATTACAACAAGTAAGCAATAAAAGGTTGCATCACTCACGACCTTGGCCCCAGTTGACTCGTCTCCGCAAGACCGCAACTCTCTAACACTTCTCGGCACTGTCCAAAACCTGACTGGCCTATGGTTCATTCCCTGTCATGAGTACTGACTGCGCCCAGAAAAAAAGAACAATATGCATGAGCGTTCACTGCACTATATCAACTGTGTTTGGCAAGTTCGTAGTACAGTTCTTTCTACATACTCCTAGAAAGGCGTGGTAAAACCCAGTATGTTCTAGAAGCATGCTACCCCTTAACCCTCTACCCCTCCTGTTATTCCTGCGCCTCGAGAACACGTGGAAGATTCAAGGACTATATAATGGTTGGATTTTGCAATGTTGTCACATATTGCAATACTGGATTCGTAAGTGAGCGACGTGTTATGAGTTGATTTAATATCTTCATACTCTAAACTACCTTTTGGCTTAAATTATATTTAACATTTTCAAAATTATCGTTTCTAATTCTATAAATATTAGACTTATTAATTTTTGTCATGGAATTCACCGTAAATGGACTTAGTGTTTTTGAAATTTTAAGGTCATGATAAATGTTAAAATCTTGATACGGTTAGAGTAAAACCGTGTTTTCAACTATTATGCTTTCTTTTGGGGACATTTGCTCCCTGTGTTTTCATGTAATTTCTGCATATCTGCCTCATGAATGTTCCTTTCAGTATGGACAATTTGGTCGGTTACTAACAGTTACCGTCGTTATTTAGCTCCACTTATTTTAGCACTATGTAGAGTTATAATCATCTTGCTATTTGTTGATAGATTATTTAAAATTGTTGATACAGTTTAAAGTTTATCATCTGTTAGTTTGAGATAGGGCCGCAAGACGAGATTCCTCTGTAGTCATTGCTTTAATAAATGTACCTGATTTACGTTGCTTGTAGCTAGGCTTGAGACTGCCAGAAGGTGCAAAATACTATTTAATATTTTATTGATCCTTTGATTTGTTGGCCGCCTCCAGATGAAAAGAAGGGCCAGTAATGAGTTAACATTCCATTATTTAACTATAAAAGCTTTAGATAGTTAAATCTTTCAGTCACTTGGCGTTGTGTTTTTTTAGCATCTTTGGATTGCAAATGAATTTGTGTGCTAGCCGCTTGGTGGCGTCATTATTAAATTAAAGTTTGACATTTTTAATGAATGATTTCAGATTTAGGAGGCCGATAATTTGATGAAGACATATAATTTATTATTTCAACAAATTGAGAGCTGCCAATAAGTGCACTTATTATTTTATATATGCTATATTATGTTGTTATCCTCAACTACATCTTCGGGTGTAGCGGGTTGCATCATTCGAAGTGCAGTCTCCTGGTGACGTTTGTGGCTAGGCACCGGTCCCGTGGGTGGGCTTTGTCGGAGCGGCGGGTGTATCCCATCCCGTGAGGTCACTGTCAGAAGGGACGATCAGGTTGGAGGGTGAGATGAGAGTCCTGGCAACACGAAGTCGCGGTGGGAGGTGTGGATAAAGTCCCGGCAACATGAGTCGTGGTGGGAGGCAAAGGAACTGTACCGGCAACGTAAGTTGCGGTGGGAGGCAGAGGAACAGTCCCGGCAACGTGAGTCGCGATGGGAGGTAAGGGATAGTTGTGGAAGGATAGGGAGTGACGATGAAAATGCTCTTTCCAAAATAATGACAATTTATTAATGCTCTTTTGTAACGGTGGTTCCCCAGGGTGGGTCAACACTGAACAAGCTCCAGAAATCACCGAGTTATATACCCTCCACTGCTGCCTGGCCTTGTCCAATGGGGAAAACATGGGCTTCCCATTGGTGCGGGAAAACGTGAGAAACAGTGTTCATCACGCGAGCCAATAGTGAGCGCTGGCGCTGTGTACTGAGGTGGAGTCGTCGCGGACGGCTCAGAGAACATGGACTGTCGGGGAGGGGGGTCCAGGCAGTAGCGAGGGTGGGTGGCGTGGCCGGTGCAAGTGCGGAGGAAAGATACAAGGTCCGACTGAACAGTGAGGCATATCAATGTTATATATTTTAAGGAGAGTATCCTCAATTAATTATTCATATCAAGAATGTTTGATTTTGCCAGTGTATTAATTTTTCTCTGGGTTAAGAAAAATAAATAGAGATAGTTAGTAAGGTAAATTTAGGATTTATTGTATCATGTGTTTTGAGCCACCATTTATGGGCAAGAGTAGATCCTTTGCGAATATTTTAGGTTGTCTGTTGTTGTAACTGACACGAGGAATTCCAGGAAACTTGCCGCTTTCAAGTTGACTCGGACAATACCTCTCTCATATTATATATAGTTGTTTTAGCTATAACTATTTCTATGGTTCATAAGTCTTTGTATGCATATTAAATCAGGCCCTTTCTTTGGAATGTTCATTTCAAATAAATTTCGAGCTTCGTGTGAATGCTGATGTCACCTAACACTTTGAGTTGTCTCTCTCATCGAGTTGTATATGTTATGTTATTTGAATAAAAGATTCTCTTGTTACCTCCTTGACTACTATTTCTGAATCGGGATGGGGGTTTCAATCATGTTATATCATTAATGTTTGTCGAATTAAATGGTCTATCTTTGAAGCAATGTGACCCACTACCATAGGTTCAGACCTTTTTGTTGTATTGTCTATAGGCTGTGGAGACAAAGTTGTATTTTGTGATGTTCCTGAGCATAATAAAAATTAATTGTTTTAATAGTTAGCATAAGCTGAAGAGATTGTTTTAAATTACTACTATATATATATTCTTTGTAAATTTAAAACCATTAAAATATATTGCTGAATTTTAAATGTTAAATTTTTAATCTAATTTTCCACTTAGTATGCTCAAATATAAATATACTTCTAATTAGAAGAACAACCACACAATTGTCTTTTTTCCAGGACTACACCACTGCTATTATCAAAGTTCTAGCAGTATTTAAGTTTAAGGCGTCACTAAATAAATTGATAAGAACTGACCACCCTCCAACCTGGGTATGTGTTTGTGTGTGGAGATTGAAGGTGTAAGTTTCAGTGTAGGAACTCTGCTCACTTGTAGCTCTGTTATTACAGTGTCACTATGGTGGATCTCATCCCTTGTAGCTCTATCATAACAATGTAACTTTGGGAGATAGTATGTCCATATAGCTCTCTTTATATAAGTGTAGTTGTGGAATTTGGGCTTCCATTTATACCTCTATCATATCAGTGAAATTTTGATATCTGGGCTTCCATGTCTATCTCTATCATACCAGTGTTATTGTGGGAGATATGCTACTTGTATCTCTGTTATAACAGTGAAATTATGGGAGCTATGCCCCCTTGTAGCTCTGTCATATCTGTGTAACTGTAGAAGATATGCCATGTAGCTCTATCATAAGTGTAACTGTGGCTGCTGTAACTCATAATAAATCCCTCTCATTGTCTCAGGCAACAAGCATAAACAGCGAGCACTGAAGAAAGTTTCATCTGGAAGTCTGGGTGTTGGTAAACCTGTTCCAGGTAACAGTGTATCCACCTCTATTGCAGATGGTGTGAGCTACACACAGGATGGAGGTTGGTGCTTCAATAAACTTATAGCTTGAAATTACTTGGACTAAGTGTCCCACTGATGTTAAACATTGTGTATACCAGTCAAAAAAGTCATGAAATATGATTTTGGTAATGAAAGTTATCAAAAAGTCATAAGATTAGCCTTCATGTCATGAATTTTTGTTAGCCGAGGTCATTGTAAGGTAAGAATAGTGTTTTTTTTTAAGTTCAAAATAAGTTTAGATTTACAATAAAATAAATAAAATCACAGTAGTAATTGGAATTATAAAGAGGAATAAGTAATATAGTGTAATAACAATATACTTGTTGAAAGATATTGTTGGGAGTTTTAAATCAATATATTTTTTTTATTATGGTCAGCGAGTGTATTAAAGTTTCTTTTAAGAGCTTTATTTTTTATTTTTTAGTAGAATGATATGTTTCTTTAGCCTTATTATAAATGTCTATAATTTTCAAATTTTACTTTAAACTATTTCAATATTGGACCAAAAAAATATCAATGCTTAAAATAAAATAGTTAAGATAAATCTAGGCATCGACGAGATCCCGAATCATCAGGAAAAGGTCGGGAATTTATCATTTCTCCTTGGTCACGTGGGATTAACCCTTTCCCTGAAAATCTTATGGCAGGGAAACAAAATATAGTGCTCTAGGAAACAAAACAATAGGCTCGCTTGTGTTCTAGAGGTTATTGCCGACTCATCATGGTTAATCTCTGTATATCAACAGTTATTTGTTAGGTTCAGCATGTGAAAGAGCTTGAAAGATTTAGAGAAGGGCAGAAATATATTATACTATCTTTTGGGGTGTGGAAATGAGAGGAATGGGGGGGAGTAAGTAGCTTGCCGAGGTCAACCATTTGTGAGGGATCAATGTGCCTGTTGTTGGCGATCCAGGTAGGGAGTAGAGTGTAAGTGTAGGGGGTGTTAAATAAGCACCTTTAAGGGGTATCAAACCTAGAGAAAACATTTAAGGGGTATTGAACCTAGAGAATATTTAAGGGCTATTAAACGTAGGGAACATTTAAGGGGTTTTATTAAACCTAAGTAACTTTTAATAGGTTTCAAACCTAGATAATATTTTGCAGTTTCATACTAGAGCACATCGAAGAGGTGACAAATATTATGTTTTGCAGTATTTTTTGCACTCTGCAAATAATTAAATATAAAACACCATTTTCAAAGGAAATTAATCAATAAAAATAATTTCCATAAAAAATGTTATAAAATTAACTATTTGATTGTATTATTTGATAGTAGTTCAAAATTTTATTTGATTTGATAAAAATGCTATTCACACACCTTTATTTTATTATTTTTATTACCTCTTGCAATATTTTTTAGCGCTTCTAATTACCTGTTCCAGTTACACGCCAATGTACGATGATTCTAGTATGTTTGAAATGAGGACAATTGACTTTAGAGATGTACCCACATTTTTGTGGATAGAGTGGGAAACTATATAGGAAAAATCACTCTTAGTTCACCCGGCCAGGCCCTGTCATCGGTAGTCCAGTCTATTTCAAGAGTGATACCTAGGACCGTGCTGCCACCGAAACAGGTTTTAATAATATTATAACTTTTGCAAATCTAATCATTTTAGTTTAGAAATCAATTTATTTTTAATCTAAAATTATTTTAAAACATAATTTTAAAAGTTCCCTTCCCGAATCCTGATATTTTGACTTATTTCTCATCTCACAGTAAAAAAGTAATGCCCATCCATCCCTAGATAAAACAAATGTTATAATATCTTTAGCTAAGTTGATACATGTTAATACAGAAGTGTTGGTTTAATTTGTCCTTAAATTAATTTAAAAGTTCACTGAGCTGGGTGGAAGGTACATGGTGGCTACAGACAGGGAAAATAAGAAAAAACCTGGAAATGTCAGGAAATTTAATCAAAAATAAGAAAAAATCAGTGAATTTAACTACTTGACTTAATCAGCATCTAAACATTTAAATAAAAGTGAGAGATTTTGTCTCCCAATGTTAACAAAATGCACTGCAGCTAGGTATGTTATCATAACATAAGATGGTTATACAAGAGTTGCTATATAAAACATTTATACAAGACCACAAATAATACCTTAAATATTAAATACTAGAAAAAAATATATATAAGAATGTTGGTGTTTGGTGGATTAGGATTTTTCGAAAATAAATGTTCAATATAATATATTAAAAAATTCCCAGTCATCAAGAAAAGTTGTAAAAAGGTTAGATCTTGATTTTTTTAATGCTGTCTGGAAAACCTGTAAAAATCAGGAAATTTTATAATAAAAGTTTTGTAGTCACCTTGAAGATAGTGTAGATAGCTTATTTTAGTACTCTAATGATGAAAACTTATTATTCCACATTACATACTGGAACGATACTGACCCGTAAAAATGATGGCACACATTTAATAATCAACTCAAGGTCAAACCTAAGAGATAGGATTTCTACCTTTCAGTGTCATTGAACTGGTAATTCAGAAGGTCATTGTTAGCCGATGGCAGAATCTGTGCTGTGTGATTGTGTTGAAAAGAAGGCATCCTTGGCGTCTCAAGTAAGCTACATAAAGCTAAACTAAAACTGTGTCAAATTTATTAAGTTTACACCTTGAGATACATATAGAACACCTCCAAAATTTTAGGGTAGTAATATGTGCGATGATTTACTATATTTGGGCCAGTATGATATTTTGTATCTAAATTATCTTATTACTTTTAATTGACTATAATATTTGTCTGTGAACCTTTACATTTGGTAGTGTTTAAGTATATTTGTTTATGTAAAACTAGTTGAGTTATCAGGATAAAGCTCAAGTATATAACCACCAAACACTCCCATAATTATATTTAATGTTTGAATAGCTATTGTATGCAACAGTTTGAAACTACAGTGGGGGAAAAAATAGACCACCTTAAATAAATTTGAATGTGTAGGTTCAGAATTAAAATAATACATTAAACATGTTTAAACATTTATTTTGAATAAAGACATTAATGTATCTTAATTTGAACTTGAATCTATAAATGATCATTATAAAATTGTTAGTTTCAAACTATAAAAAGTCTAAATTGATCTATACAAAATTTAGTTCAATAAACAAATGCTCGCTAAATTCATCAAAGAGAATATCCTGAATTGAAACAGATTTGAGATTCCCATACCTAACCCAATTTGAGATTTTTAGGTCTTCCTCAGATCTGGATAATTTTCTGGCCAGATCTGATACTTTTCCACAGGGAATGCTGATAAGCTACAATTAATATTGATTGAAAGACAGGCCTTTACAGATAGACTATAATTTATATTGACCAATTGACAAAACTAGTCAAAATATTGGGCACGACTACTAGTCAAAGGATATTTAACTTATTTTTAGTGTCAACATTTTTGTTTGTGCTCACCTATGTTCAGTGACCGTCTGATTTACCATCCCATCATAAGAAGGTATGGTGATGTGGATAAATGGATAGTGTTGATGATCAGTGGTGCCTATAGGTGACAATGGTTCCACCAAAGAAGATACAACCAGTGGGGACTCTGGTTCTGGCAGTGCAGGGGAGGGTCCTAAGGAGGCAGACACTCCTCGAACCAGCAAGTTCTACTGTGAGGTCTGCAACGTGTCTCTCAACTCTGAGATTCAACTTGACCAGGTTAGTTATTTCAGTCCTTCAAACAAGAGACTCAGCAGACTCAATTAAGCATCAATTTATGCTCTAATGTATATAAAGAATGAAAGGACACTTAAATAGGAGTGAGTAAAAGAAATAACATACAGGACAAACACAGGAAAGGACATTGGATGTGAATATTAAAATATCTCTATAAGGAAATCTTCTTTTCGCTTTATTGGCTAATTTTATTATATTTGGAAGAAGTTACAAGAAGGGTGTATAGAAACACAAACGGAACAAACCTAGGTTGAGGGATTGGACGGTAACAATCGATTTTCTTGAAGAGGCAACCATTACTTCTTTGTTCATTGTCAGAAATGTAAAGTGTGAACTCTGTTCTTCTTTTCATTATAAAAGTCATATTGTTTTGGTTCTTTTTATATGTTGATATTCATCCACCTTTCTTGTACCTTCTTTCAAAAATAATACAATTACCTCATAAAGCAAAAAAGGTTTTTCCTTATCGAGATATACTCTAAATGTATTTAATGCTTACCTCTACTCAAGGGTTCAGCTGGAGGTAGGTAATGCACAAGAGATTCATAGTTTACTAGAACATTCATTTCTTATATTTTGTTAAGTGTCTGAAGAAAGAATAAACATTACTTCAAGATGTGACTTTGAAATTATCGATTCAACCTTCCATTGACTAGAACTTGGGCCAACAAACTACTTGATTCACAGCCGTTTAAGATATGCAATTATTGTTGAATAATAACCTGACAAGATATGAATTAATAATAGTTTTTCTGAGCTTAAAGTGTAACACGAGCATAAATGTATGAAACTAAATATGACATCATTAATAATTTAATAAATTGATGATTTTAAAAACAACTAATATCATGGTTTACCACACTTGAAATTATCTAACATTATATGGTGAGGGTTAAGTGAAGTATTGTAATATTTATTTATTTTTAAATTTAGGGTTGTATTTATAATAATGGATAATTTATGAATTTATTTAAATGAGCACTAGCCAATTGTCCATATAATTTAGTGAATCTAGATGATCTACAGCTATTTTTGTTTGTTATAATCAAGTATGTATCAGGTAGGGCTCTGCGAGTACTCAGATTTTGAGCTTTGAGCCGAGCTCATTCTTTAAGCTTGAGATCGAGCTAAAAAGTTTTGAAGGCTCGAGCTTTTGCTCGATGTACTTAATAATTGATTTTTAAAACGCTATTTAATTAAGATAATATCAGCATTTCCACTTATAAATCATTTAGTTACTTAACAAATTGTTAAAAAATAATTTCAATTTGCACATTAATAACGAAATAGAGCTTTAAAACCACTTTCGACAGGAAAATTTAATCAATATTGTTGTCCATTTTGAATTATACTTGATTGAAGTTGGTTACTTGTATTGCCATGACAAAGCAATGAAAATAAAAATAGCTAAGTAGATTACTAAATAATTGAATAATTCTTTTTACTATTTTTACCTGATACTTTCTAAAATAATAATTTGTGTTAAATTAAAAATATATTATTATATTAAATGTTTTCAAACTTAAGATGTTTAAAACTCTTATTAATTAATACGTTTAGATATAAGACTGGCACTAGTTGAGTTACTATTTAGTTATAGAATTATGATGGTTAACTTGTCTAAACACTTCAAATTTCTAATTGTTTATGATTCTTTCATTTTATTATAGGGTAAATTAAGTTACTGAAACACATTTTGGCGAAATATCAGCTTATTAAAACATCAGTTTAAAAAAAAAACTTTTTATCAAGTCCATGTAGAAACACTTAAGAATAATGTAAAGTGATAGTGAAGTAAACCAACCTGAAAGGATAGTTAGGTAGGCCTAGATATAAACAAGCACACTTCTCTATTTCTTCTCACGCTTTTACACTTCCCACTTTTTCAAACTTCCGCATTTGCACATTGTTATGAATTTTCGGAAATATTTATTTTTCATATGAAGAGACATTAATGAAAAAGTAATATTTCTGAAAATTTAAAACAATATGCTACTGTGGAGGTTTCGAAGAAGTGGTAAGTGTAAAAGTGTTTTAAGAAAGGAAGAGAGAAGTGTGTTTTTCTATTGTAAGAGTTTGACTATTTTTATATAAATGGCTTAATATTTGTTTATATTCTACTTTATTCAGTAACTAAAACTACATAAATTATTTGTTTTTCATTTGGATAAAAGTGCCTTTGGTGCTCGGATTAAGGATGGGTCGGATCCACTATTTCTTGGAACCGAATCTCGAATCCAAATCTACATTTTATTTTCAAATGTCAAATCCGAATCCTGGCAAATAGTTAGAAATTTTAATGAGCTACCTATTAAAATCAATCAAAATTTGAGCGTTTATTAGTTATTTTTAAGTGTTGTTAGAATGAGTTAATTTTCTTAAAAAACATGTGAAATAAAATAACAGACTAGGCCTAGTTACCTTTTGATCAACTTTAATCATAATTGAAGGATTATAATTTATTTTAATAAGAAAGCAAAAATAAGAATACAAACAGATTTTTAAAAGAAACTAAAACAACATGCTTAGCAACTAAACATACATTGGCAATAGTGAACTCAATAATGCCTAAGTATATTTTATTATTTTCTATTATATCTATTATCTATCTTCATGTAGAAAACAAGAAATATATTTGATTCTAGCGATATATCGATTTCTGAGAATACATTCTATTTAAAAACGAACATATTTACGACTCTTGCAATATGTTCATTTCCATTTTATTAGGCAGGACTACTTTTGAATATCTTTACAATTTTTTCAATAACATATTAAAAAAAAATTATAAACTCTTAGTTAAAATCAATTTAAAAACAAATTGTGAATTGGCAAGTCGTTATTTGATTATTAAATCTCGATAGGGCTTGCTAAGTGATCAGATTACCTGAAATGATTTTAAACAAACAATTGATATACAATACATAGGCCGGTAGGCCTTAATAAACAGTTTTATCTGTGTTTAATTGTTGACAGTATTTATTTTTCATTAAACACAACAAAATATATAGCTTTAGGATCATATGAAATAAATTGGGGCTCTTTACATAGTTGTAGATGATTGAAACCATTTGGATAGTAAGAATTAACATTCATGTTTATTTAATCATCACTTTGGCAAGTAAAGACATACATCATGGTTGCTGACTTTGTATCATGTGTAATGTGTTCTTACTTCTGTTAAAAAAAAGCCGTAATTTGTTTCATTTACTTCTGGTTTTGATTTTCTGTTTTTGAAGAGTTTTAATTTGTACATTAAATATTTACCAGATTGTTTATGATGTGAAAGTTTCAGAAGTGAGCATGCGCTGTAAAGGTTGAGTCCAAGTTTCCCATAGAATTGGGAGGGTTAGAATATTAAGCATGTTAGATTTTCTACACCTTACAATTATTGTATGGAAAAAAAATTATATATTCATGCTTATCTCTTTTGCCCGACAAAATGGTGATAATGGATTAAGTTGTGCTTTTCAAGTAGGCCTAACTAAGTAATTTTTGAATTCAAAATATTATACTTTGTTTAAGAGGTGAAAGATTCAACCATCGAATCCAGTAAAACACAGAACCCTCGATTCTTGAATACATGTCAGGATTCAGTATATTCGAAGATTCGAGTGGCCCAGCTCTAGTACCTAATTATTTTAATATGACATAAGACATAATAACCCTATGTGAATAATCAAAGCTTAGAAGCATTATCAAACAACATCATGTGTGACAATTTAAAAAGCCTTTACTTGTTTCTTCTCATCATAGTTTTCATCAAAAATCCACGTAGTTCTTGTTTAATAGCTGCCTCCACAGATCACATTACTCTACTACTTCTATGGTTTCAACTTTCAAGTCCACGGAGAATCATTACAAATTATTGCTAGTGCTTATCTTGGACATTAGTTGGATTAACCCGCAATAGCCACCTAATTTTACAACTAGAATTAACACTGATAGAAGCCTAACTATACGGATATTTAATGAATTATCTGAATTTCGATGTGGTGGGGTCTTTTAAAGTAATTTTAAATCAAGACAATTTCAGCCAGATCCTATTTTATTCCAAATATTTGTTGATTCATCAAGGTATTTTTCTCCACCATTTCCTTTTACTCAGTTTCTCATCTATATTTCATTATTCCAGCAATATTCCTGGATTCTCAATTTTATCACCTCTTTGTTGTATATTTGGAACATTTTTTTTTTTCATATTATTCCTGTCGGAAAGTTTTTTTTTATAAGAATTAAAGGAGACTATTAGGTTTTGTCTTAATTATTGGCATTGCTTTACAAATGGTTTTAATACCTGGTTATTGAAACTTACAATCAAGGGGGGTAGGGTGGGGGAAGTACATATTGCTATAAATCACAAGTTTGAACTGTAAAAAATGTACACAAAGTTTCAATTTTAACTTGGAGTGGTTGTGAGAAAACACTGATATCTTTCATTAAATACAAAAATATATTTTTGCACAATTACATTTTCAGCAATAAAATGTCCATGGGTGAGAAGTTTCCAATTTTTGTTTTATTCCTACAGTTTTAATCAGCCACATAGTGACTACATCTTAAAATAGCTTACCCAAAATTAGAACTATGAGCAGCAATGCTCTTTTATTTTAGCTATCATTGAAAACTAATTTGGTTAATAGTAAATGTTGTTAAACTTTCAGTGCCATAATTTTGGACATGGTTGAACCTATTTTTATATATACAGTCTCTTGAAATGTTTCAAGAGAATTTTTTTATCAAATGATTTAATTTTAAACAAAATTGTGGTATAATAATTATTTTTTTGTTAGTAAAACAAAGTCTATAAAATCTATGAACACAAATATTTCACTTTGTTTCAAGTTTTAAGTAAATTATTTTACCATGGATATGTAAATTAACAGAGCTCCACAGGAAGGTTTTGAAAAGGTTAAAATTCACAGAGTACATAAATAATCAAACAAATAACATAAAATAGTTTTATTTTTTTATTTATTTCATGATAACCTTTATACTTGTTCCATTATATAATATATAATTTAAGTATAAGTGCATTTCTTATGTGTTTTAACCCATGCCATGCATTGTTGTCAACCAGCTTCTTATTATTGTCATGTAAAATTGCTACAAAAACCATACAAGCAAAGAAAAGGGGTTTCCTAATAATATCTAAATACCCAGTAGTGTAGAGATAAGAGTTCTTGTGCAGCTGAGCTAGAATGTTGTTTTTAAACCCTTACTCCATTTTTTTTAAATAATCTAGAGCAATATTTTATTACATTATTCTGCAGTGTTTCTACACTATCTTATCGTACATTTCCAAGCCATCATGCAATTATTCATTTTTAAATGTTATTTCTAATTTTAAAACTGATATCTCCATTTATTAACTTTTTTTCCTAAAAGTATTTATATTTATAAACATGATTGTCATTCATATTTTAATTACAAATGTTTTAGAATATTTTTTAAATTTGAAATTTTAAAAATGTGATACCTATTTACATTTAAAATAAACAAATATATACTCTCTACATCTTAAAATTATAAATATATTCGAACTCGAGAGCTTTTAGAAATACCCGTCTCGAGTTCGACTCGAATGAAAAAAACTCAAGCTTGCAGACCCCTGCTATCGGGTGAATGTACGATAAGATGGTTCGCCAATGATATATGGAGTACAGTATTCACACAAAAATATATTTCTAAATTGATTCACCCTATCACTGGATGGATAAATTGAATACAAATATTCTAGTATTACAGTGTGTTTCAACTAGTGTGTCACAAAGAGTTACAAGGTGCGAGAGTTTGCGAGAAAGATCAAAAAGAACCGAGGAAAAAAAAAATTGAATCATAGAAACAAATCTTTTTAAATTGATGATCACCATTATTTTTAAAAATCACAATTATTAGAATTTTATCTATTTAACTTTTAAACACAATTCTTGTTATTTAATGATAAAATAAATCCTTAAAAAACTGATGGTTTGTCTAGACAATTTTAGATCCTTGTTCAGTGTGCCATGAGTTTAAAAAGGTTGAGAATTGCTGTGGTATTGCTTGTACTACTGTAGCTATTAATGTGCTATGCAGAGATAACCTCTATATTGTTTGCTGTCCCCAGCACATGACTGCTCGCAAACACAAGGAACGGGAGTCAAACGGTGGTCGCCCCAAGACTCGGCCGGCCCCTTACTGGAGGCGTGGGGGCCATCCTATGCGAGGGGCCAAGAAGGGTCCCAAGGTACCCATTGCAATGCAGTACTCACAGCCATTGTCCAACAACTTTGTCAGTGGTGGGGCCATGCTGTGAATTCCTTCACCTGGGTGCATTACCAACATGACAGGTCTGAACTGTGTGTTAGTACTGTACAGAGGGGACTGTGTTCACTACTCTTGTTATTGTGGGATTTGGGACCTCCTCCAAAACAAACAATAACATTGGCAGATGAACAAAATAAATAGATAAATATTTGGAATGTTTGTTAAATATGTATATTGGAGCTGTTTTGATCACATATTTAACATAAATAATTCATCAATAATTTCAAGAGAATTTGGAAAGCTTATAATGTTTTGAAGGCAACCTTGTATATGAGAAATGTTTGTTTTTAAAACCATCTTTCATTTGAAAAAAACTTATACAAAAATAACAGCACACACACACATATATAAATAGAAAACATTATATGTATTGTAATAATCACAGTTTTTTTTAGCCAATATTTTTAATTTTGAAACCCAACAAAAGTTATAAAAAAAGTATGATATATGATATAGGAGAAGGTACATATAGGTAGGCTTATTTGCAGCATGACTAGGGTTGTAGAGAACATTCCTGGCAGGTATATTTGCTGCATGATAAGGGTTGTATAGAAGAAATAATATATATATTTATAGAGAGAAAGAAGATATATTTGCTGCATTCCTAGGGCTATAGAAACTGTATAATTTGCTGCATGACTAGGGTTGAAGTGTAGAACATTAATGTTACTAAATTTATTGAGATGGCATGTTGGTATTGATGTAAAATAGTGTTCTTCTTGTCTAGAGCAAATACAGTTTCCATTGTTCCTCTGTTAAGCTAGTTTCAACAGAATGCAAAATATCAATCATCAAGGTCTATTTTCTTGATAAATGCTGGTAATATATTATTACACCCAGAAATTTTTCTGTGGGTTTTGGTATTATTTTATGATACTAGATAAAAACAAAAAACTCACGTGGGTTTGGCGAGAATCATTGGCTTATGTAGGACTATGAAATGTGTGGAAAGAAGGGCATAAGATCAAAGCTAAGTAGCTCATTAGATGAGTTTTTTTTAACATTGGTTAGTTGTAAATGCTATTTAAGAGTTATTTTCATGGTCTAATAATTTGGGGATAATTTTTAGCAATATTAAATCATTTTTATCACAAAAATAATTTGTTGTGTGTTTGCAGGGATTAAATTACTGTATTGGCCCGAGTATAGTAAAATCTAGCACACAATACGACCCTAAAATTTTGAAAGGGCACTACATAAAAAATAAAAGTCTTGAATATACCTCAAGGTAAAAATTTAATCAATCCGATGGAGTTTTATTTTAATGCAAAAATTAAGCAATGAATTATCCTAGTTATTATTTACAACTCCCAGCCCTCTTTATTTTCTTCTTCTTACAACTCATTTTAAGTGGTGGTATCAGAATAAGTTTCAAAATTTTGTAATTTCCAAATCTTTTGTCTTCTGAATACTTTTCCCCGAGACGCTGAGGAATATTCCTTTTCAACATGATCACTCACTTGCGGATCTACCAAGGGGGATTTTTTAATATTAGTAACACATCACAGATTCTGCCACCAACTTACGCTGGTCTACTGACTTACCACTTTAGTGGCTCTGAAGAGTGTAAATTCGCTCTCTCACTTCATTTTAAACTTTTGTTTATTATTAGATGCACATAATATTTCCACTGGCTGGCCAGTACAGTTTCATCTTGCTACAAAATAGACCATCGTAGGAATCCGACAGTTTTTTTAGGAGAAAAACATGGCACTATATTCGGGCCAACACAGCATTTTTGTATATCAAATATATTTACAGTAGACATACATTATTATATTAATTCAAGATCAACTAAATTAATGAGTTAAAAAACAAAATAAAAAAATAATATCAAACAATACACAAAACTATCAATTTTATGGTTAAAATAGTAATAATTCATGTTGTTGATATTATTTATAAAATATTAGAAAAATTTAAACAAAATAGGTTTAGAAAATAACAATATTGACCAGTGTTTTGATGTGGGTCATATTTAGTGGCAAATATTGCCCCTAATTCTTCGTATTTGCTCTTCAAAAGGTCCCCCATTTCAGCATTAATGAGAGGAAGAGATTAATATAATCTAGTTTGTGTAGTTATTGATACCAGCCCTGGATCTATAAGATCTATTATGTAAATGAAAAATCTTCATTCATAGGGCATTCCCAAACTAAGGTAGGGTGACTCATGCCCCTTCTAACCTTCCTATGGACACACTACTGGGAAGAACACAATTTTCTGCATTAATTGGAAACCCTTACTTGTATTTAATATCATCATTTAAATGTTTTATTCAGGAAGAAGGTACAATAAAAGGGGATAGAAACAAATAAAATAGAACAAACACAGTATGACTTTTATAATGAAAATCAGAAGAAAGTTCACATTTTGGCCAAAGAGGTAATAGTTGCCCCTTGGAGAAAATCTATCGCCACCGCCCAATTCCTATACCTTGGTTTTATTCTATTGGAACTCATCAGAAGAGAGTGTTAAAACGCACAACTCAATTTCCTGAAAGATGAAACCAAAAATAACTAAAGATAGAAAGAGGAAATTGGTAATTGGAAACTGATAGCACATGTAAAATTGGAAAAGCAGCTTTTTTAAAAGAGCTGTCGATGACCTGGTGGTCCAGGGCTAAGCTGTCAGACTTCTATGCTGGCGGCCGGGGTTCAATCCTCGGTCGCGGCAAAGATTTATCTGATTACCAAACCCTTCTTTCACCTCTGACAAGACATCTTGTGAATGTGAGGAGTGCCAGGCCTCCACCGTGGTTCGGATTCCACGTTAAACTGTAGGTCCTTCATTTCATCTCACAATCACCCTACCATTACACATTAGCATAAGTGCGTATAACCCAAACGGGTAGTAAGACGCGGTGCTAATAATAATAATAATATTAATAATAATTTAAAAGAGCTATGTGATAAGTTATATGTCCACTTCTGATTCATTTATTTCCTGTGTTTGTTCTAAATGTTGATCATTCTTTTTACATGTTCCTATTTATATGTCCTATTATTATAAACCAATATACTGATTCAATCTTTATTGTTTTTTGGATTTCCTTTTGGTTAAACATGCTTCGGTGGTCACATAGTCTAGGGCATCATGTGTGAGACTAGACTGACAATGACATGGAGATGAAGGTTTGAATCCTGGTCAGGTGTACTGAGAGGTTTTTTCTAAAATGTTTTCCCACTTTTCCCCCACACAAATGTGGGAACACTTCCTCTAAATTCAACCTTTCTCATCCCTGGCTCATTAGTGTAATTTGTACATATGCGTTGAACCTGAACAGGTACTAAGATGTTGTAACAAAGAACTGGTCCTTTAAAGATATCATTCCTCGTATTTTAAGGCCAATGAAAGTTTTAGCATCACGCCTAAAGGGCACATGGGTTTTGTTACGATAAAATTTCAAAATACTATATTCTTTGGAGCCATGTTTATTTCATAGTGTGTAACTAACTCTACAAAACAAGGCTGTCAACAGTTGAAAGAGCTATATTTACCTGCACACATATAAAGTTTTCCAGAAGATGTAAACATTGTTTTTTGGTGATGGTCATCTGTCATTTTCACAGATAAGCTATCAGTGGTTATGTGAACTAATTTAACAAGTGAATATAAACTAATGTAACCTAGCGACAAGACATGCAACTTTATTTTTGAAGTTAGGTGGAATGTTTCAATAAACTGAAACAAGAGGTTTCTTTTTCACTGCGTGTTTAAATGTAAATACTCTTAGCACATTTTTTATTCTATTGTGTAATTGATGTATTTTATTTCACGGACTTTTAATTTTTCATATTTAATTCCTATTTTACGTCGTTCTAATTTATTCTCCTTGTTCTATTTGGTTTATTAAATCTTGGACAAACACATTTTTCCATCCACGTCAAGGTTTTGGAAGTTTTTGAATGGGCTAGAACTCGGGACTTGGAAAGAAGACTCTTTCCATGTTTGCTAAGAAGGAAGAAAGTGAAGTGGATTTTCATCCATGATAGTTGGAATTTTTTAATGGTCAAATCTGACTATCGTCAAGTGTAGACTCTGTAAATGGAAAGTCCCAGGTTTGGTTTCCGAGCTGGGCAAATTGGTGGACCTATTACACTAAATTTCAAAGATATTTAAAAAAATTATCCACAAGTATATGTTTCCTCATAGATTGCAGCAAATTCTAAAAGGACGCCAAAACTTCAAAATTGTATCGGGCTTCATCAAATGTTTCCTAGGTTTACAGAACTTAAAAATATGAATTTCCAGGATAATATCACTTTCTTAATCACCACAAATATAAATTTCAACTCAATTAACATTTTTATTTGATTCTGAGAAATTGATTCATCATTATACTTAACATCAAGGAAAGTATATCTAATTGATTTTACTTTATATTGTTTAAATTTTATTCCAACCTAAATTTAAAGAAATGTTTTATTGTAAATTTATTATTATATTAGCGGAGTACTCCGAGAGGGGATTGTTTGATTTTTTTGTTGGGAAGTGAAAGAATACATATTTTCAATAGCTTACCTTATGTGTTGTGTCATTATTTTTTATGGTTTATATTGTATTGTTGATACTATTGTTTGGGGCTATATTATCATTTAGACAACACTAGACACCAGATAACATTTTTTCTCCCAAGATGGTGTTGACCTCGTCTGGTCATGAACTCCCAGCTCTTTCAGGAGGCTTACAGAGGTAAGACCAATGTCTACAGAGCTACCCAGTGGTCTCAAGGTTATAATAGTTTTGTGCTCATCTAAATTTATTGACTTTGTTAAGTCTGGTGCCCAGTAATATATTTGTTTATGTTTTATTATTAAATTTATGCTTACCTTTTTCAGCCTATTTGAGCTTTATACATATTATATATATATTTAATACATTTTTTTTTTCTTCCATAACATCTTATTACAATGTGGTTCTAAAAATTAAATTAAAATCTTTGAGGAAACTATGTGCCTGTTTCACACTACCTCCTAAGAGTCCTGATTGAATGATATCTAGGTTGAAGGATTGAGTGGTAGGGATTGAGTTTCTTTAAGAAGCAGCCGCGACCTCATCATCCAGTGGCAACAATGTTAAGATTTAAGTGTGCACTATTTTCCTCTTTTTACTGTAAAATCCATATTCTGTGAGCTTATTTTATTTGTTACTATCTCTCTTTCCTGAACATTCCTTTAGTTATGCAAAAATAAACTTCGAAAAATAAATGAACTTGCCTTAAAGATAAACTGTAAATTATATATTCCATTCGTTTAAACATTTCCATCCCATATTAGTCAAGCAAGCTCTTGGCTGAAAGCTGTGATTCAAAGATTAGGTTAGAAAATGGGAATTATATACAATGATAATGTATTCTTCTGTGGCACCAGAAACAGTGGCACATACTAGGGAAATTAATAAATTATTATAATTGCAGTGTAGTAGTTTTATAGGAAGAAATGTATTATACACCAAATTTGTTGTGAAGTGATAGAAGATAATACATTCTTTACATAATTTATTGTGGCAGTTGTATTGGAAAGATGCCTGTTTTATACTATTAATTTATTGTTCCAGTTGTATAGGGAGGAATATATTATTTGCATAATTTACTTTGGAAGTTAGAGGAAGGAAGATAATTATTTATATAAATTACTGTGACTGATAGAAGAACAAAGATAGTCTTTACATAATTTACTCTGGGAGTGACAGTTGAAGGAATATATTATTTGCATAATTTATTAGGATGATAAAGGTATTACAGTTTTTAGCTATAAATTTTACCTGCAGAATCCACCTTAATGATAAAAACTTAATTGTTTTTCATAAAGTTTTTTAACAAAATAATTTTAGTTGTACATTGGTTCTTAGATATGTAAAGAACATTCTTAATAATAGTTTTATTATCAGTCTATTGATGCCAAGTTAGCTATTTTTTAAATATCGTGATCGACTCAGCTCTAATTAATTCACTCATAATGGAATTTAATCCTGGCCATTTTTATGTTGTATTTTAGTCCAACAAGCAATATTAGTTTATAAAACTCTCGAGTATTTTTTTCAAAGTTCCATCAAAAGATTTGGTTTTCTTAGCAAAGATTTGTAATTTAAATTATTTGATCAAAACACACAATACATTTGCTATTCAATGTTGAATTATGGAATCTCTCAGAGAATTGATTGCTCATTGAGAGGACAAAGCTATAATTTCCTAATGGAGAAAAAGTAATATGGAAGTTTTTTGATTGCAAATAAATAATACATTCTAACCTGTCAGATTTTTAAAGTATTCCCACATTTTTAATCATAGAAAATAATAAAAAACCATCCTCGCTCCCTTGCATGGTAACAATTTTACTCACATTAAATATACAATAACCTTGAATATGCATGATAACAATTTTACTCTAATATAAAATAGAAATAAACACCCTGAATCTCCTGCTTGGTAACAATTTTACACCCATAGAAAATATAAACACCCTGGCTCTCCCACATGGTAACAATTTTACTCCTAGAGAAAATATAAATAAACACCCTGAATCTCCTGCTTGTTAACAATTTTACTCCCATAGAAAATACAAATAAACACCCTGAATCTCCTGCTTGGTACACTTATACTTCCATAGAAAATACAAACACCCTGAATCTCCTGCTTGCTAACAATTTTACTCCCATAGAAAATACAAATAAACACCCTGGCTATCCTTTTTGCTAACAACTTTACTCCCATAGAAAATATAAATAAACACCCTGAATCTCCTGCTTGGTACACTTATACTCCCATAGAAAATACAAACACCCTGAATCTCCTGCTTGCTAACAATTTTACTCCCAAAAAATATACATTAAACACCTTGAATCTGCATGGTAACAATTTTACTCCCATAAAATATACAATAAACAAATTGAATCCTCACTGTACAAATTTTACTTCCATATAAAATAGAAATAAATACCTTGACTCTCCTGCTTGATAACAATATGAACCAAACTATTCTATTTATAAATTTTCTAAATATATTGAATAAATAGCCTAAAAATATTTTTTAAATAATGTCAGTTAAAATAATAAAAATGTAGTGAACTAAATGTTTGGTATGAAATCTGTTGATTTCCAGGGATGAATTCTTGGAGATCAATTACAATAATTTTGTAAGTTAAAGACTTGAAGTATATTTAGGATCTAAGTGCCATTTTCATTTTTGAGGAAAAGGGGTTTTTGTTCAAACCATATTAGATGTTTACCAAGAAAGATATGGGAGGCGCAAAAACAGAATTTGTTCAAGTGAGACGAGAAGAATGAAAGCAATTAAAGGAGAAAGAATGGTGGAAGGATAGAGGAAGATGGAGGCATTTTACTAAAATGACCCAGCCACAGGCTGGAAACAGTTGATGATGGTGATGACCTGATTTTTTAAAATTTATTATAAAATAAAACAATGCCTATTTGATTGAACTGTGAAAATATAATTAAAAGCTATAAAGATTTTATGTAAAAACTAAAAATAATTTATCCGTCCAAAGTACTGAACATAAAAAAGAGTGTAAGTTTCTGTGTTGATTTGTGGCACATATATCATAATATATGCTGGTCCACTACCACTTAACCTAAAATTAGGGTGTTAGTTTGTTTTCATTAGCCTCTTCTAAAACTTATATGAATGAAAAAATATTAACACATTGTTGGAGATATTAGACACTACACACTTTTCAACACATCCAACAGTTCGAGGGGGAATATTAAAAAGAAACCAATATGTAAATAAATTTGTATTTGATAAAAACACTGCACTCTCAAAATACTGCTACATTTTACTGTTTTCTTTCCATTTTAAAAGGAAATGTGACTAGTTTATACCAATTTATTTTCTTAAGCTATGAGCCTTATATAAAAGTGTTGGTGTTCGGGATCTTTTAACAACTGAATCATATTCTTTAAATCTTTCTTCACTTCGGATACTTGATAAATGCAGGCTAATCTTGAAAGGCTTGTTTCTTTTATTGTCTTATTGATGACAGTTCTTCGAAAAACCTTGATTGCAGTTCACAGCTCCAATTCACAAAGTTTCTTTTACCTTAACATCGGGTTTTATGGCTCAAACTATGATCCAAGCTAGTTTTGAAATATTCAGTTTTGAGGTATTCAAAATTAGATAGAAGCCTCCTTAAAATTAAAAAAAGTCAGGCTCTTCCATAGTGTTTACTACAAAATGATTGTTTTCTCTTACACTTTTGATTTTAGTCATTAGAGACACATTTTGTCGGTCTTTTTCATTTTTCAATCAATGCGAAGGGACAGTTGCAATTTAAAAATAAGTGGCAGATACTAAAAATGTGTAATTGATTTCTTTGTAGATATCAATTGAGGTCAAATACACCTATGAAAATATAAATATTTTAGTTTTGACCACACCAGTTATCTCTCAAAGCTGTCAAATTTGTGGTAGGCTTAGTAGTCTTCAAAGCTTGAAAAACACAAGATGCCACCTTATTTCCTTCCTGACATGACAAGCCTTCATGCCACAAATTCATTAATACGTCATGGAATTGAGTGCAAAGATTCTAGTTGAACAACTGACTTGAATAAAACATGTTAGAGCGAGTCAAAATTGCCAAAGAAAGGACCTGTTTAAGATATAGACAAAACACTGTTTTATCACTGTCGGGTCGCTGTGCTTTTGTGTAATCCTTTTTCATTCCTTTTTTTTCTTTTTTTTTTTAGATTTTCCAGCCTTTAAATGATGCAACTTTTACTGGTCTTGTAAACATTTCTGTTCCTGACTTCCCGAAACTGTAATTTTATTCTGTGAGCAAGTCACGTGTCTGATCTGGGAATGTGAGAAGAAAGATTGGGAAACTTTTACTTAAAAACTATGTAATAAAAATTATACGTAATCTGTGTTTCTGGATACCTTCTTTTAAAGGCCCTGTACAACCTATTGATATTTAAGTCTGAAGTAAAGTAACATTGCTCCCTTTTTGGCCTTCCATAATGGCTGACTTCCCAAGGAATTGAGTTTATTTAGTCAGATATTAGCAGTGCATCGTCTTCACCAAACTTCCTATGTTTCTTTTTCTTGCACCCTTTTCTCAGTGTGCATTAGGTTCCCAGTCTGTTTAAGTTCCACCAACCCTTTAACCCTCTTCAAAGACAGTGAAAAAATGTCAGAGAATGTACCCCTTAATACTTGCACTATTTCCCATATCTGCACCTACCAACGGGTTTTACATTAACCAGCCCCGAGAGATAATTTTGCTTTTTACAGTGATCCACTTCATACAAATTTTTAAAAAGTTGCAATTTTTGAGCATGAGTTATAGATTTACACTTGCACCTACATTTACAGGTTGCAGTCTCTTATGGAGGTTCTTTGGCTGGCACTAGCACTTTGTTATTATTAATGTAAGGCTCCACTGAACTTCTAAATATTTTTCTTTATTCTCCTCATGTTCTCTCGTCTTTCTTATTGTGTTTTGTATGGTTCGCTTCACTATTGTCTGCCATAAATATCGTACAAAAACAACTAATTACACGATAAACGAAGCATATGCATTAACCATCAGAAAATTTCAAACAGCTGAGGTAGGGCCATGGGATTCCGTGCGGCACATAGATTACAATTTATGTAAGTATACTGGGAACTTACATCCAACACTATCTGTTTGCGAGCTTATGAACTTAATGAGAGGATTTGGCATTTTGATCTTCTTATATGTTATTGGCATTGGCATATAAATTGTTATTTAGGTAAAATCCAATATAATTTTAAAATGTCACTTATACCCTAACATACTTCAAGTCTCCAGTTCATCTGTTGTTTATTTATAATGTTCTCATTTAATTAGACAATAAAACCAGGTTGTGTTAGTCTAGGATTTGTCGTGCCATAAAGTAGTGCTATACACAAGTTAGTGTATCAAGTGGGTAATTGGGTCAATATATCAGAGTAGAAAATATGCTGGCTGGTTAACTCTTGCATGACAATAAGCCCTACCATCCTGTTATTTTTTATGAAATGTTGTGTATTTTCATTTTGTTCTAGGAATTATAATAGTTACAGTCTCAGTATCATACACACTTCTATAACTCCTACATAAATACTTTAGTTAAAATGATGTTCTTCTTTAATGTTAACAAATATTCATATATAAAATATTTTTCGCAGCTGACCACTAATATCCTGATCTAGCATTGTTGATTCTCTCTTCTGAAATAGATATATTAACTTTTTTTAAATGACAGATGAGGCCTTTTCTATAAAAATTAAACTGTAAATTACCTCAAGATACTCCCATAGCATTTGTCTTGCATATTTAACACCATCATAGGAGGTCATACTTTAACTTCTAGTGACTTTTGTTGTTGGTAGTTAATTGCGAGTTTTTTATATACCGGGTGAAGCATTTGAGTTGAGACATCAGAATATCCTGTAAAGAAGCATTTTAGAAAAAATTGTCATCTTTAAGGTTATTTTGGGATCACCTTTATTTTTTCATATATAAAAACCTTATGATATTTTAAACGGCATTTTATTCTTTAAAAAGGTGGAGGTGAAACAAGTGGGGTGTCCAGCAGAATAAAAGGACAAGTTTGAGAAATATATATAAAGGCATATGAGAAACAAGAGGCAAGGAGTAATGGGTAAGCTTAACATAAAAGTAGGAAAAGAGAAAGGAGGGTTTAGGAGATGTTATGGAAAAAAGGATGAGGAGAGAGAAACGAGAAGAGTAGAAGGCTATTGGAATTATATGAAAAAAATAAAGTGAAATTGGCAAACAGCTGGTATAGAGAGTAAAGAGAAAGCCATAAGATCACTAGATACAGTAGGGACGGGGAGTTGGTGACAGACATAAAGGGATGGGAATGTAGAAGAAAGGTAGGATAAAAAAGAAAAATTAGAGTGTGGAGGCTAAAAAATAAAGAGGAAAGAGAGCTATACTTATGAAAGGCAAGAAGCTTAATAATACCCAAGAATGAGATGCAAAGTGTAGAGGTGGAATGGGTAAGGTTTAAGAACAGTTTGATGATAGCTGCAGAGGAGGTATGTCGAAGGACAAGTGATAAGAGGAAGGGAAAGGAGACACCCTGGTGGAACGACAAGCTGAAGAAAGCCATGTAGGAGAAGAATAAACTGGTATTGAAAATTATTTTAAGAATATAAATTTAAAAAACAGAGAAAAAATATAGGGAGAAAAGCCAGTGGTATGGGAATCCAGGAATTATTAAATGTAAAAATGGTCAGAAAGCCGGAAATGAGGGGTAGAAGGAAGTAAGAAGGTGTTATATAGCCAGGTAAGAAACAGTAGGAGAGACAAAAGACAAAAGTTAGAATGATGAATGAAAAAAGATGATATATTTTGAGAAGATGTTCAACCCGCAAAAGGAAAGAGATGAGAGTGAAATAGCTAAAGAGGAGGAAAGAGGTTGAAGAGGTTGAAGATTCATTAAAGATGATGATACAAGGAAAAGCACCAGCTGTGGATGAACTGACTGTGGATATGATAAGAGCTGTGGGTGAAACAGGTATACAATGGTTATACAGGGTGCTGAGAGTGATTAGAAAGGAGAGCATTATAATACCTATTTTTATGACCGGTAACCATTTCATAGAGGATAGGAGCACACGTACACATTTAAATAATACAATAGATGTTTTCTATTTTATAACTAACTAATTTAGTATCATGGAATATAAAATATACAATTATTTACAAAAGCTAATATTTGATACATGATAACTGTATATGAGTAAACTACCATAACTCTACAATATTCTTGAACCATGCAGAGGTCCTAAGTTTGACAACATGTTGTGATGAAATACCGGATACAACTGTCCCTTCATGAACTCCAAGTCATGAACTGGTCGTTCATCCCTATTAACACAAATTTACATTACCAGTACAGAAGCCATTGTTTCAAGACTAGGAATGTAATGGTAAGCTAAGCAGCCATCCTAGGTTGCAACTATTCTTAGTTTCAAATATGCATTTCTGTAACTGCAGTCTTAATTTTAAGTGTACACTCTGTTCACATGTTGTTGGCTCCCAACAAAACCCCTCAATTTCAGAAAGAGTGCTACTCTAGGTATGCTCTTTTCAATAAAAACTACCCCTCTTTGTGTGATTTAGCTATTAACATATAGTATGATTTTGGTAGGAAGAACAGTAAAAGTTAGTTACTAAAGTTACTAAAACCATTTTAATAGTTTAATACATCAAGTCATGGTATCAGAAGCTGTCACTTTTGATAGATATCATTAATACCTATAAAATAACACAAGCAATATAGTAAAATGCTATCATTGTTGCCCGCAAATAAATATGTTTGAATTTTTTCTACTGTTCTTCCAACCAAAATCAGGGTTTACATATACTTTGTGCAGTGATTATGATACCAAAATAAAAAGGTCATTTAAAATAGATGTTCATATCTAGTGAAAAAAAAAGTTTGCAATTTTTCACATTTGGTCGTGATATGAATGTACACGTCACAGTGCAGCGGTGCTGGTCTCGTGTGCCCAATCGGTGATGATGAAATCTTGTAGTGGGTCGCCTCTCGACTCCCTTCGTCACCATCCTGGGACTCTTCCTCGCCGTTTTCCTGCAGGCAGAAGTCTACTCTTCTCAATGCTGTTGTCCCTGTTCACTCGACAAGCCCCTGTCCTCCCTCCTGGGTTGACCAGCTCGGTATTGATGTTGCTCATTGCTGTTAGGATCACCAGTACTCCTCCCCACTCCAGATAGCCAGCCCTCTGTTGCGAATAGAGATACCACTCGTAATGTATAGCTATCTGAAACTAACAGGTAAGGTTAAGTCGACGTCTGAGGTTGTAAAGCTCCCTCTGCTCATTGACATCTTAAACAATGTCTGCCATCATCTGATGATAATGACGCGTCTCTGGTGACCATTCTGAAGCTGTAGTGTCGGCTCATTGGTGATAGTTGAGAAGTCTGTCTTGATTATGCTCTCCTCTTCGAGAGTACACTTCAAGTCATCATCCTCCTGTTCTAGATCTTAGGGTTTGACAACAGGATCTTCAGGTGGTAGGTGTTGTCTCTGTTGAACTTCACTATCTTCATTTTCTTGCTGTTCTTCGTTTATAGGGAGATCTTCAAATGACCTGCATCTTCTTCATCTGTGTTCTAGAGCTGCACGGCATTGTTTGAGTTTGTTGGCATGAATACCATCTTCCTTATTGTTTATTTTTATGTTGTAATCCATGTCACCTAGTTTATCGAGGATTATGTATGGGCCCGTCTATCGTTTTACCAGTTACCTTGAAACTCCTAGCTTTAAGGTTGTATCGTGCAGATAAACAAAGTCCCCTAAGTCATACTTTTTGTTTGTAGTTTTCAGGTCATAGTACTGATTTTGTAAACCTCCCTTAATCTAACTGCCCATTGTTGTGATGGTTTGTTCTCTACATTAAGGTTAAGTTCAAGGTCATCTTAGATTGGCATTGTCATCTCTTTACTATAACTTAAGTAATAAGGTGTGTATCTGGTTACTGGGTTTTGGGTGCTCCTATAGGCCATCGCTGCATATAGTACCCATATTTTCTGTGATTTGTCAACAAACTGGGAGATCATGTTTACTATCGTCTGATGAAGTCATTCTACCATTCCGTTACTTATAGGGTGGTATGAGGTGGCCTGTAATTTACTTATCTGCAGAAGTGTGCAGGTCTCTTTCAATAAATTAGAAATAAAATTTCTAACTTGATTGGTGGGTTAACATTTCGGTACTCCGTGACGTAAGACAAACTCCGTTACGAACATTCTGTCGATTGTCCCCACAATCTGGTCTAGTATGGCGAAAGCTTCACACCACCTCAAGAAATGATTTATAAAAGTGAGCAATATCTATTTCTATTGTTAGATATTGGGAGTGGGCCCAATATGTTCATGGATACTTGCTTGAATGGCTCTGATATCGGTTCATATTTTCCTAATGTCACTGTTATCGTGTTTCCTCTTTTCCTTAGAGCACAAGTGTCACGCCCTAAAACATAATTTTAAATGTCACTTGACATGCCCTTCCAAAAATATCTCTTCTTCATAATATATTGAGTTCTCTTGACCCCTTGATGACCACTAAATGGTGTGTTGTCTTCAGTGAAGTACAACAATGAATCATTATCCAAAAATTTTTTTTGTAAATTTCCATTTTGCAAACATAAACTCTTCTTTTTCTTTTTCTTGCACCCTTTTCTCTGTGTACATTAGGTTCCCAGTCTGTTTAAGTTCCAACAATCCTTGAACCCTCTTCAAAGACAGTGAAAAAATGTCAGAGAATGTACCCCTTAATATAATAATATAATATAATAATAATAATATAATATTTTTACAATACTTCTCTGTTTCCTGTTCTCGACGTAACACCACTCTACTTAGTAAATGTACATATTCTGCATGTTCAATTTTGTTTTTCTGTCGACTTAGTCTCTCGGCATGTGATATTTTTACACTAGGCTTAGGTGTCACTGTAAAATCAAATTACGCTAATCTTAATGCCCAATGCGTCAAATGTGATGAGGGATCCTTTAAACTAAGCATCCACTTGAGTGCTGTGCAATCAGTTATTGCCCCAAATTTCCTCCCGTAAAGAGAACATCTAAAATATTTAGTTGCCCAGACCAAGGCAAGCAATTCTCTTTCAGTCGTGCTATAGCTACATTCAGCTTGGTTTAATTGCCGTTATGCACAAGTGACAGGTCTTTCCTTTCCCGAAAACCGCTGCGACAGCATTACACTGATTGCTGTCCCATTTGCATCTGTCTCTAATATGAGGGTTTGTGTGAAATCTAGGTATCTCATTACTGTTTCACTACAGAGCACATTCCTTAAGGTGTCAAATGCCTGTTGACATTCCTTTGACCAATTAAATTTTGAATTTAACTTTGTAAGCTCAGTAAAGGGTTTTGCTATTTTAGTATATCCTTCTATAAAGCATCTATAATAGCCTTATAACCCTAAAAAAATGCTCTTAGGTCCTTTATGTTACCTGGTGTTGGATAGTTAGTTTCATATGGCTTCAATCTTCATGAGGCTAGGTTTGGTTCCCTGATCTGAAATCAGATGACCTGGACATTCTACCTGCCTTACTGCAAACTTGCATTTTTCTGGCTGTATTACGAGATTTGCACTCTTCAATCTGTCTAAAACTCTTTCCAAACGATCTACATGTTCATTTATTGTTCTACTAAAAATGATATCATCAATGTAAACTAGACATTCTACATTCTTAATCCCTGATAGTACAATATCCATTAAAGGTTGATAAGTGAAACCCTCTTGTTGTTTGTTGTTCATTAAACCCTTTAGCCACTTAGTCACTGGAAGCATGCTGGTTTTGGCTATGTTACAATCATAGATGATCCAAATAAAGAATGTTCAATACCACTCACTTTAACATTTATTACTTGGCTACAGCTGAAAGCTTTTTAGCCATTTAAAGTTTACAGGTTTGTGTTAAATTACAATCAGAGCTGATATAAATAAAGAACAATGTCCGATACTGCTCTTTGGCATCATGTGCAAACAAGCACTATGATGTTCGACTAACACAAAGAAAGTTAAAGGTGATTGGAGTTGAACTGTGGTCCCGCCGCGTGGCCTGCCCTTTAGCGCCACACACGGTGGGCCCAGAGTTCAAGAGCGTGTGGTGACGGTAGAGTGACGTCATACTCTACATAAGAATCTGGGGAGTTGGTTAAACCAAACGCTTATATTGTGTCTAGCAGGTGTGGAAAATACAGTTTTTCTTTATCAGCTGGTTCTTACTCTTATTGCCAAAAACCACTATGCATATCAACAACACTAAACAATTGACAGTTTCCCAATTCATCCAACTATTTTGTGATAAGTGGCAAAGGGTAGGCATCCCTTCACGTAACAGAATTTAGTCCTCTAAAATCTGTACAAAAACAATATTTTATTTTTCCGTCTGGTCCAGTTCTTTTTACTAAAATACACGAAGCTGATCAAGGAGAGTCTGACTCTTCCACTACCCCCTTAACTAACATATCTTCTACAATTCCTTCCATTATTTCCTTCTGTTCCTATGGTACTCAATGCTCATTTTTGTTTATTGGCTTAGCATCACCAACGTCAATACGGTGTTTTACCTTATAAGTACATCCTATACTTCTTGCTTCAAGGTAAAAAAAACGAATCTTTGTATTTTGTTTGGACATTTTCTCTTTTAATCTTCTCAGAATTTTTCAAATGAGCTAGTTTCTCTCTAAGCTTATTTTGAAACTTTCTTTCCTTATGTAAGCTTTCTTGCTTCGATTCTTGTAACTTCTTGATAGATAATAACGCCCTAACCTCTTCTTGGTTCTTAGTAGATTCTACTTCCAAAGGTACTTCTACACCTAACAATACTTCTTCTCTAGCTCATTGTTCTCCTGAGTTACATTCAAAAATATTATTCTATTTGGTTGTATTTTGGCAAACTACTTGCGCAACTAATGCGAAATGTTTCTTAATTTCTCCTGGCTCAAAAAGTAATTATTGTGCAACTGGTGTGTGGTGTTTTCCTATTTTTCCTTGCACTATTGTTTGAGCATACGTTGGTAAAATGGTTTTCTGACTACTAAAGATGCTCCATTATTGATCTTCTTTCGGTAGCAGGTCCTGGAGTTTTCCATTGGCTGGTTCCAACTTCCGCTTTACATCTGCTGTCTGGGTGATCAGTCCATCTGACTTTGTTATCTTCTGTTGATTGGTGTTGTTCCTTCACAGGACACACTTTAGTGTAGTCATGGCTTCTCAGAAATGTCCATTCATTTTTACCAATACTCAATTTATGGGTTTTCAAATTTATTTTTGCTCTTTTTCCTCAAAAAATCAAGTCCCAAAACACCTGCACAGGGAATGTCAATCTTTGTGATGCTAAATTCATTCTTGAAATTTTTATTTTTGATACAAAATTAGACCTTAGTATTTTTTTTATCTCTTTGCCAGTAACACCCTTAGCACTAAAATTTTGTTTCTTCAGTGGGATTGAACTAACCTGGGGTTTTATTACAGAAAGTGTGACACCTGTGTCCACCAACAAACTATGTTTCTGCCCTTCAATGGATACCACTAGGACACAGACAAATAATATACCCTGACACTCAACCTCAAGGTTAATTTGGTTGCACTCCTTTTGGCAGCTTGAGTCCTTCAACACTAGGTTACTCCTATCATCACCCAGTAGTGACACTAGCAAAGCCCAGTGTTGAAGGACTCAAGCTGGCAAAAGGAGCCCAGCGAAACTGCCGTAAGGTTGAGAGTCTGTTTCTTATTTGTCTGTGCCCTAGGATCAGTTCATAACTTTGGTCCTCACATGTGCTGGTTAATTTGTGCTTATCTAATATTTTAGGTTCGCTGCCAGGGTGCCCATCGAACCTTTGAAGGTTGGGTACTCATGTCCTTTCTCCTTCCCTCTTTGTCTGCACTGAGACATATGATGCCTTTTCTTTGGCATACATAATATACCACCTCCTTTTGAAGGACTTGAGCACTATAGGCTTCTTTCTTCCCTTTTATTAACTTGGAATTCTTTTTATCGAAACGTATCTTGGTTTGTCCAGACCTGACCTTGTGCCAACACTCAAGTGCTCCATGGCCCTTCTTACCACAGATTTGACAGTCCATGTGCCACTGAGCCGGAAGACTTTCTGTCCTTCGGCACACAATTGTTGTGGTCCAGCTCCTCTATACATCTGGTGAATGTTTGAAGCTTTGTCTGTCTTGCTAACTGTCTCTCTGATTTGTATTGTCTCATCCAAGCTTGCAAGCAACCGGTAACGAACCTCTGTCCCAGCACTACCTATCAGACCCGCAACAAAAGCAGCCAACAATCTATGTTCCGTTTCTTCGATAATCACTTACTTTTTAATTGGATCTTCAACTCGTCTAATTGTTTTGTTACAAAGCCTTTTACATCTGTCAGAACATTTCTGAATACTTTCATTTACATTTTGAACCACGTTTTGTAATCTTGAGTAATAAAATTGATCTGGGTGATTTTTGGAAAATCTTTCAATAAATGTAGTTTTGAACTTTAAGTAATATACCTCAGACTGTAACTATGCATTTGAACTAAAAAAAATCAATATCTCTTCCTTTTGGTTTCAATGAAATTATTACAATTGTATCTTCATCTGTCTAATTACCTAGTTTGGCAGATTTTTTAATTTGGTTCAAAAATTATACAACAAAAATGCTACTTATCACCTTTCCAAGATATTATTAAATTACTTAAACTTACATTTTTGACAGTTTCATTTTGCTCCTTACTAGCTACAAGGGAAGTAATTCTTTTATCTTCTTCCCTTAATGTCGCAATTTGTTTGAACCTCTACTTGTTTATATAAGGCCATTTTTATATCAATAAGAAAAAAAACAAATTCAATCAATTTTTATCTAATTTGTTTATAAATTTAATCGTAAAATTTATTATTATTATTATTATTATTATTATTATTATTATAACTGGTTCTTTTGTTTATATTGTAATATCCTGTGTGTATGTGTAGGTATGATTATGGGAAAGACTTGGTAGTGGTATTTATGGATGTGAAGAAGGCATATGATAGCGTAGATATAAATAAAGGTTGGAAAGTGGTGGAGGAGGCTGAAGTGGAAATAGCAGCTGTAATGAGAGGGAAAAGCAAGTATGAGAATAACAGGAGGTGTTTTAAGATGGAGTGGTTCTAAATAAAAAACCGCCACTACTTGTAATGATAATGAAAATGGTCATGAATAAAGTGGCAGGAAAACTCGGAGGGAAGGAAGAGAAAGTACAGGGATAGCTACAGGAATGGATATTTTTTAATACTAACTAGCCCACATATACCCATAAATTCACAAATAATTTTCACTAGTTGGTCCGCCCTGTGTTTATTACACCCCCAGTACCCTCTTCCGCTGGCTTTCCCATCGATACCTGGATCGCAAATCCCCAGGGTCATCAGGAGATCCAGTAGAGACAGGCATCCCATATCCACCACCTGAGGATGCGCCCTATCAGAAATAGTGCTCCGCCTATTATTGCATGAAAGCAACTCTAAGGCTGGATCTTAAATTATTCTAAAACTAAAACTGACCTAAAATAAAATCTAAATTTCCTGCTATTACATCTATGTTGTTACATTGTCTCCTAAACGTCCTTTGAATCTGCTTCCTGATGGTACCGGATGTCTGTTGACCATAGACGTCCATCTCCATCAGCTCACCGGGGAGGTCCCTTTCCGTTTCTCCCCATCACCACTTGTTCCCAAGTTAGGTGGGACTCTGTTGCAGTGGGGTAGTCTCCTCCATCAGGGCCTACATGCCTATCACAAGCTTCTGCAATTACCAGGGTGATGGTCCTTCCGAGCTTTAGCTCAGGTATTTCATCGGGCTGATCCCCAGCAGTTACAAGATACCTAGAATGCCCCATATTTATGCTTATGATATCTGCTTATGTCCATTTGTCACTATATTAATTTATCTTTGTCCTTATCCTTTTCCAGTCATGTCCAAGTTATGCCCAGTTTTCAATGACATATCCTTTTGTGTGCTCCTCCTAATGGAATGGAATGAGGAAGTAAAAATGTTGTGGAATTAAATTTATCATGACAAAATGTCAAGTGTGAAGTGATGGCTGAGAAAATTACCAAACATAAAATAGCTTAGAACCTTGATTGAGGCGAAAGGTGGAAGTAGAGAAGATCAAATGAGAAGAGGACAACTGGGAGAGTTATTCTATAGGTGTGTAAGAGACCTGCTATGGAGATTAGAATTACACTTGAAATGTAAAGAAGTGTTGTAGAGTGCGTACTTTGTACATTGTTACACACACAGCAGAAACATGGACATTGAATGTAAGAGAGACTAGGAAAGTGGAGACCATGGGAATTAAGTTTGTGAAGAGCGTGTTAGCTATCACAAGGAAAAATAAGATTAAGAAAGTATCTTATATAAAGAGTTGTACCGGGAGTACACGAGATAGTAGAGGAAGCAAGACAAATGGTGTGGGCATATAATGATAATGGAGGAGTGGATGTCAAAGAAAATGATGGAAACGAAGAAGGTAGGGAAAATACCATAAGGGAGGCCAAGAAAGAGATGGGAGGAGCAAATAACAGAAAGCGTTTAAGTGAGAGGATAATATTGGTGGAAGTATAGAGGAAAATGAAGGCACGACCGAGCTAGCCACAGGTTGTAAACAGTTGTTAATGATGATGATTTTATTCTCCACAAACAGCTTTTACCTGAAACATTTTTAGTTGACATCAATTTTTGAAGACTTAGGGCCTATATTTTTTATAACAATTTTCATTCAACAACTATTTATTACATTATGTATTCTAATTATGTTAAATGCAATTTTACTTATAAAATTACTTTAATAAATGGAGTAATCCATTGTTTGTGTTATTTGTACTCTCTTCTTCTTTGTGTTTGATAAAGGCAACAATGCTGAAATATTATTTTATTTGTGTTAAAATGTGTGTGTGACTACTTCTACTATAGAAGACAAGAAAGGAAGAAGATGTCACCTTTGTGCATTGGATTCTTCCCACATTTTTCCTCTTTCCCTAGGTGGGCTTTATTCATCGAATTTATTCTTAGTAGTTTATTTTTATAAATTTCCTTTATTATAAAATTATCTAGCTATTGGGCCGCCTCATTTTAAAACATTTAATAAAGGTTCAAAATCTATCATCACATCTCTGGTTTTTTTATGAGCTTACCTTAAAGACATTTTTTTCTAAAATGCTTCATTTCTGATATATTCTGGTGTCTCAAGTTAAATGCCTCACCTCACAAATTGTAAATAACTTTTGGCTCATATTTTACTATCCTCAAGAACATAGTGAAAATACCTCAAATTTCCTTTGATTTGTTTAAAATATGTGTAAGATTTAGTTCTTAGCTTAGCTAGAAACAATTTTACCTCTCAAATTACAGACTTAATAATTGTCACTTAGTTGAAGCTTTAGTCGCAATGAAGATGTAACAACAGCGAATTATTCATAAATTTCAAGTTTTCTTTTAAAAAAAAATCATATTTGACAGTGATGCATTTTCATATTTTTGTAACCAAATAAGCTTAAAGAATTAATTGTGTGTATACCAAAATTTGGTGCCATATTTAGCACACCTTTTAAAAACATTTTCCTGTGGAAACAGAAGTCTCATGACTCGAGGAATAGCCTTTAAAAAATCGGGAAAGTGAAATACTTCTGCCAAATATGCATGGAATTAAGTTGATAGTTTATTCAGGAGTTAAAGTAGTCACCCTGTGTCATTTCTTTAATTAACAAACCATGAATGTCACAAATACATTCGTGATTGCCAACAGAAACACTGATTTTTGTGACATGATTTTGTGAAATCTGTTTTGTAGATGTGGATGTGCAAGACTGGCATTTTCACAATATACAGAATAATGAAAGAACTAATGTGACATAATTTGTTTCCCTCTACCTTGAAAGAGGATTTGTTTCCCCTTACTTTAAAAGATAACAAACAAGATTTAATCTTGGAGTTGCCTTGTATTCTGGTAAAAAATTATACTGTAGAATGTTAAATTGCTTCTTTGTGCTAGTTGTCATCCCAACTAAACAAGTTTTCTTATTTAGAGACCATAATTTTAAAACCATCTCAATTTTAATTTCAATGCCATATTTATTTGCTTATTACATTGATTGAATAATTACATGAACTTTTTTTGCATTTTCATTTATTTGGGGTTGTGCACTTTCTCAACCAACTAATTATATTAGCATATGACTTATAAATTAACTTACATTTAAAACAGACACAACATCCAAACCCCGGACGTTAATTCATCACTGTGAAAGGGGAAACCCACATTTCACCAATCATACATTTTTCGGCCATACCACGAGTCAAACCCAGGACCCTTAGCTCTGCTTGAACATAACAAGACTTTGGAAACCTCTTCATGAAGCTTTGACTAACATGTACACAAGAGAATCAATCATATTTCTACAGCGAGGGCTTCTTTATTCCATTCTCTGCAAGTAGTCATATACCTTTTTTGGGAAACAATTAAAAAACAAAACCATAAATGAAGCCAATATTAAAGTAAAAGTTTTTTGTGCATAGACTCTTTGATAGTACTTGTATCACCTTTAAACACAAACATGGTCTTCTCCTTGATTCGTCAGTTAGGTGTTGAGATGCAAGTGTTTTTTTTATCTATAAACACAATTATTGTGAACTTTTTTTGGTAGGCAGCTGATCTTTGGTCACTTGCTGTCTTTGGGGTTTTCTTAGAACAACGAAACATTTCTCACTCTAAGTATTATCAAATAACTCTACCTATTTACTTTAAAATTGAATTTAATAATATCTAGAAAAATTGCAATATCTGCCTAGGCTAGAATAGTTAGATGTTTTTTCCCCTATAGTAGTCTGTAAAATGTAGTCAAAAATCAAGACCCTAGCAAATTAACAAACTTTTTGCCGTTCTTATTTTCATTTAGAAAAGCATGTGAATCTCACTGGAGTTTTCATACTTAAAACCCCTTTGGAATGTGAGTGTCTTACATAGCTAAACTTATTATCTTGCAAATAAACTTCAGAGGAACTAAGCTTTATAAACTGAGCTAGCTTTATTTTAAGATAATAATTGGGATTAAGTTTGAGTAGAATCCAAGTTTTATATACTGGCTAGTTGAAATGAACTTGGCTCCATATTAAATAAATTATTTGTATTGTCTTAAACTAGCTGTGCAATAATAGCATATCGGACATTAGCTGTGTCCCTATACTAATGGTATAGTTGCCATAATTAGACACTAGCTGGTGCTTCTATAGTAGTAGTGTAATTCCTATGATCAGACACTAGCTAGGGCTCCTATAGTAGACATGTTATTCCTACGATCAGACAATAGCTGTGCCCCTTTACTCGCAATGTAGTATTGTTTTCTCGCACCTTTTTTCGGGGTTGGTTTGTCTCTAAAAGTTGAAAGATTTTATCTTTGAAGGAATGTATTTTATGTTGAGTATTGTTTTATTAGTTATAGTTGTTCTAAAGAAAATGTTGGATACATTTTCTTAATATTAGCCACTTCTCATTGAGCACATTTGTTCTCCTAGAATGTGTTTGTGGCAACCAGACTTGGTATTACCAGAAACATTTGTGAAAATGTTGTTTATCTATTTGTGCATTGATATTTACTAGCTTTACCTTAGATTGTAAATTACTTCAAGTTTGTCTTTTAACGAGTGTAGTACAAATATAAATTTTAATTAGTGTTAAGATGTCATTGACATGACCTTGTTGGTGGTTACTGTAACAGTTGTTTATGTGTTTTCCTACTCCAGTTACTGGGAGTGTGTTTTTAGGTGTTTGAAATAGAACAAGCTAAATTGACTAAACTCTTTGTAGCAGACTTTGTCCTGGAAGGTTAAAACATTGTGTGATATTCCGTCTTAAATACCTTATAACCACTAGGCCTATTGTACCCCATTAAATTAAGTTTGTTAAATAGTATTACTAAAATAATATAAAAAGTTATTGACCACTAATAAATATGTATATATTTCCCACTCATTTACAGAATTACAATAATTTTGATTCTTTCAGATAAAATTTCATGAGAAATGTTTTTATAATTGCTTGTTAATATGATTTATAGCTCTACTTCTTGGAATTCTCTAATTTTCACCTACCCATCATTGACACTAATGTTCCGCTTAGCCTTCCGGGTTGAAGTTTGTAAATGTTATTGATATGTGCAAATGTTAAATATCACTTTACATTCTCAACAATTCACTGTAATTACAGTTAGCTGTTCTATTTTAAATTATTTCAATATTGTTTATTTGCATTGACTGAAATTTATTAGGACCTTTCTTCATAAATAATTGTTACATTAACTCGTAAGGTGGTTTGTTTTACATGTTATAAACAATATTGCTCAAGTATAAACCACCTTTCATTTTAATCCTAGTGTTCACATATCAAATTTTAATTTTTTCAATGTTCTATCAACTTCAAAACTTGACATGTATTTCAAGAGGTAAAAATCAATCATAAAATATTATAGCTGTCTTAAAACAAATTTCCCAATTTGGTAATAATTTGTTTACATTTGTTTGCGATTGTAATGTTAAAACCAGATATTTAAATTGCAATTGCAGTCACTAGCTCTTCTATCACTTGTTTTTGATTGAGGGTATTTAAAAAACTCTTTTTATTAAAACAGTATCAAGTGAAATTTTATCCCCCACTATGTTCAAATTATGGAATATAATTTCTTTGCTGCTTGAAACAGCCTTGTAGTCCCTCTCTTTTATCACTTGGGCAATCTTGTCTCTCAAGTTTTCTCTTCTAAAAAACAACCATTGCTCTTGTTGTATACAACTTCCTTAATTCACTTTAATTGAAACAATGCTATGTTGTGGTTCGAGTTCAAAATACAATCAAAGTTAATATTTAAGCTCACTTTTTTTCGATTACATTTTATGAGTTGCCCAAGCCCTTAAGTTATGGATTGACTCTACATATTTAATATTAACCACACTTTATTTTATCCTTATTTATTTAGTTCTGTTCAAGCAATCATCAAAGTTAGTTGCAGTATAAGTTATAAAATGTGTTGTATAGTCTTAGAATAATTATCTTAAGTTAATTTATTAAAATCTTGGGAAACCTGTTTAAATTTGAATCAATCTGACTCTGCTGTAAATAAAGTGATCTAGCTATGTGTTATTATTTGTGCTTTTATTTGTTATCTTTAAGAAATTGCAGGAACTACCTAGATTACGCAGACTTAGATCTTAGAAAAGTAGGTTAAGGTGGAACATCAAGTTTACCCAGAGTAATTATAAAGCTAAGGTTGTAAAACTTAGTTTTGTAAGTATCTTGTCTGCATCCTGAAATGAGAGTCCCAGAATCTGCTTTTGACAGGGCAAAGCATTTTAAAATGATATGGTTGCGCGCTGGCTGCCAATTAAAACGTTCTTGAATTATATGCATTTGGGATGGGTGCTAATTATGATGATATGGATATTTGGTTTAATTAACTGATAATTGCCTTGTGATCGAGCACTAATTAAAGATATTTGTTGTTTGATGAGATAATTGATATATATAGCCCCGTGATCTAGCGAAAATTATCTTGATGTCCGTTCTTTTCTGTGATGTCGATGCAAACGTGCCATACTGCACACTCACTTGGTTATATGATCTGATTACTTCTGATTTTTATTTTAATAAAATAAATAAGACTTTCAATGTAGCACACAATTTATTAAGATGATTTCATCTTCAGCACTGAAGATGTAATATTAGATGATACAGTTTTAGTTGAACTACAGATTATTTTTCTGTGGCATTACACATTCCTTGTTTTGATTACCGTGTGCTGTGTAGATTTATGTTACTACTATCTAATAATACGCACAAGCAGCTTATATATGACCTACCCCTTGCCTCTTGGACCTCTTGTCATCAATGTCAAAACCAACTAATTGAAAGAGTCCTGGCGACAGGTGTTGTGAAGGCTAGCTTCCTATTCATAATTAACTTAAAGCAATTTGGTCATCAACAATACATGTAAATGTCGGTGACATAACTAACAGCTGGTTATATAAATGTAAATAATATAATTTCAAACTAAATATATATAATATTTGATAACCTTTTTTATAGACTAAATTAATGTAGTTTTCAATTATAAAACTACATTGTATTGATTAAGGGTGTTGAAGTCTTGGAACTTTTCACATAAATTGAACTGTTGGCTCGAAATAATAGGTTCTGGCTATGTTATAATTACAAAATATATATATTTTTTAATTTGATCAAATTGAAATTTTAACTAAAGGAATTAGACTAGTAGGTATCTCAAAAACTATTAATTTTAAGTAGCGGATATTTTGTAATTGGCATAACGACTTGCTATAGATAATCTTGTAAAGATTACAATATGATCGCCTTATTCCTTTGTAATGATTTATTTCCTTTTGATCTTACTGTTTAAAATTTTTAAATGTATTTCAAACATATGGTGAATCAGTTCAGAGCCACTAGGTACTTGATTTTTGCCTCTATGAGTAAGGTATTTATTAATTCCTACTTTTCAAACTCATGCTGTCCAAAGTTTTGGATCATTACCTCACTTAACACACTTTTAGGGACAATAGCTCTTTACCTTGACTATCCTTTAGCGAACTCTTACAGGACTTTATTGTACTGTCTCCTTTCCTCCTTCTGCCCCCTTGCGCCAGAATAGTCCAAATTCTCATTCTCTCAACAATCCATTCTCCTTACTCACCCAAAAGCAGCAACAAATAATCTGTTGGTCTCTCCAGTGACAGCTTGGAATAGGGAATAGGGAGTGGAAGGCATGTCATTAGTTACAGATAGGAGAGTCATTGACTAAATTGCAGTACTGTAAATTTTTTCTTCTTTTCTCAGGTCTTTGGTAGAAGGGTTCGCTTGGCCGTTTTAGTAATGTAGATACACTTGGTCGCTATATAAAACGTCCATCTTTTATGGCAAATTATTATGTTATAGCTATGGCGATCCCAATACACAGCGCCTCTTCGTCTTACTTCAAAGTCCAGTGGGCCCAGCATGATGGTCAACGCGTCCGTTGAAGTGATCAGTCTCTTAGTCAGGGATACTCCATGACATTTCAGCGTGGCTTATTTGTCCTTACAATAGTCCCAGAAACTGTAGTACAGTCGCCCAGGACACATTTTTGTCATCCTTTCAATGAGCTGGCCACCATAGGATTTCATATACCCTTAAGATGTATATGAATATCCCAACCATATATTTGGCTAACAACTCTTCTATTATGTTCATAGCCATAGTTATCGCATCTTCTGTAAACCTTACCCACCTAAAGCCATATTGTATCTGGTGCATTCCTATCACCTCATGGTGTTTGAGGAGTCTTGCACATAGAATATTTTCTTGTGGTTAAACACCCACATGGGTTTAAATATATATCGGTTGATATGATTTTGGACCCAGTGGTTTTTGGTCTTCTCCCTTGATCAGAACGACTACCTCACTCTGTTTACAGGTGTTCAGCACCATCCCTTTTACAAAGTATTTGTTTATCAGCTGGGCAACACAAGGACCAATCAGATTCGATATTTTCTTCAGCATCTAGACCTTGATACCAATGTATCCAGGTGTTTTATTTTTATTCATTGATGCTATGAAATTGTTAACTTCTTCCGGGGTTACTGGATACACATCAGTGATATGATCGTACAGATCAGTCATTATTTGTCTTGGCATTATATGTCATTCACCTTATTCTTCTTAGATTGTCATCGGAGAACAAAATCTCTAATAGAACTTCTTTTGACTCTTCCCAGCAGGAGGTCATGGACCCATCTGGTCTTTGGAGTGTTATAATCGATGCTGGGGGGATTTATTATCTTTCTCATTACTATTTTAAATGGAACCTCCCAATGGGTTGGTTACAACCTGTTCTTTTACATATCAATCCAATCTCGCTTCCTTCACTGTTACCAAACTGGTCTTGAAGGTGTGCTTTTTTCTCCCAGTAACGGTCCAATAAGATACACCTTCCTACTGAGTCCAAACATCTTTGATATCTCTTCCTCGATGTTCTTGCTATCCCTCGAAGTTTCTATAACTGCCCATTCTACTGCCGATTGCTTATTTTCATGTCTTCCCTCAGCAAGGGAATCTCCACTCTCATTGCTTCCTGCAAAGCCTGTGTTAACTGCTTAGCTTTTACGCTGATGTTGTCTCCCGGTGACACCGGCGCTGGCAACACCAATTACTCTCAATAGTTCCCAGGCTGCTTTTGCAATGTTGTATTTCCGTCGCACCCCCACCGCTTTTACTTATTTCCTTTCCTTTGTGATCAGCTCAAAGACAATCAGGTTATCATAACTCATTGTATGATATTCCAGGACCTTCCAATCTTTAGGAGGTTGGCATCTTTGAGATTGCTCAGGGGGATATTAATGTTGGTGAATGCCCCTGTTCTTCCCTGATATATAGCCGGGTTGTTTGGCTTTTTTTGCTCTCTTGAGCTACCTGGCGTTGATAGCCATTTCAAGGACTTTCGCTTTGTCATCCATCCTTGAGTTATACCACATAGGTGACATACCATTAGCATCTGCTGTGTATACTACCGTTATTCCCTTATATGCACTATCTATTTCTTCAATTTTCTCCGGGTATGGCACAATGGCTTCCGAGTAATTAAAATACATATTGTGTAGTATAGATCAGCCTATATTTGATCCGAGATGCACACTTTTGTTTCCACTGCTAAGCTAGTGAATATTTGTCGCTGTAATTTTTTATAGAATATTATGATAGCACTCATTGGAGTTAGCTTAGAAGCTATTATTTTTATCATCACTGACATGTGGAACTTTCCCGCTTCTGAAATATGGCTCCTGTAGACCTACGAGGTCCACCCTCATCTCCTCAGTGAGCTTGAGTAGTTCTTGCAGCCCGATCACACTCCTCATGCCATTTAGTTGGTCAACTCTGATATCTCCATTAGAGTTCACATATGGCCTTTCTCCTATTTATTGATGGTGTGTATGTGGCTATGAGGCCAAGTTTTATTGGGGCCGAATGTTTTGTGACCGCGTTACCTCACGAATTGTTCGTAGAGTACATCCTCATTTAGGACTTCCTTTCTTCATTCAAAGACTTTATTCAGCTTAACACGTGAACTCATTGGATCAACTGATAGATTTGTTGTTTTGAGAAGGAGGCGTGCAGTCCAGTGCCTCTGGAGTTGGAAATGTTATAGATGTTCCTTTTTCCTGCCTTGTCTTTGCTAAATGACGCATGGCCAAGTGCAGATGTTGGGAAATCTATCAATTCACCAAACTAAATTAATCACACAAATGTGGTATCATATACACACTACTGGCACAGACTGAGAAATTTACCAATAGAGGCTCTGGTTGGGCATTTTTTTGGTGTAGAGGAAATGTAGATAAACATATCTTCAGGGGCAGTGTTTATTGTAGGAGAAGGGATACGCATTCCTGACAATATAGGCAATCGGAAAGTCATAATCAAAATGTGAGCAGCCCATAACAGTGTATGCTTTCCAATGTCGGTAGGAGCCTGTCTATTTGGTTCTAGTATTACCAGAAATCCTAAACTCATGTCATAACACTCTCCTATTCAGAACGAGTAAGGGTCAAGGAATACACTTGCCTTTTTAAAATTTTAATATGGCCCTTTTTTGAACTAAAAAATTATACAACCTTTGTGTGTATAGTGCTAGGTAGGGTAGGGACTATTACTTATCTCGTTTCAGTGGCTAAATGTTCGAAGGCTTCACTGTCGTGCTAAACAAGCCTGCTGATGACGGTGAGATTGGTGTTAGAATCCCGATCAGGTCTACTGGAGGTGATTTTCCTAAATGGTTTCCCACTCTTCTTCCCTGCAAATGTGAGAAGATCACCTCTAAAACTGCTTCTTTCCTCATTCTTGTCCTATTAGAGTAATTATCATATATACGTAAAACTTAAACAGATAGTAAGACAAGATGATAAAAAAAACGCCATTACTCGGGTACTGCTCAAAAAGAGATTCCCGATAGTGGAAAAACTATTACTGACTTTGTCCGAATAAGCTACCCCGAGGGTAAAAAAAATTCATTTATCTATTATACCCATTCATGACACTGAAATCTATCACTTTTAAGTATGGGGTAGCTAATGTCATCACAACTATCGAAACACAAAAAATGCATCCATCTCTGTGAACGATGTTCTGTGTACTTCTTATCTGAGACTAGACTTATGTCTCACCGAGACACATGTGTTTGATTTGTGTGGTGAAATTAAATGCCCTATGAGTGAAGAAAATTACCTCTCTCTTAAACAGTTCCAGTAACAGTAAAATAGGGGTTTTATAGGATATGCAGATTTGGAAAACCTACCCGCTCTTATGAAAATGTGTGTTCTTAAGGTGAAATGTTCTTAAATGGAAAAACATTCATAAACTGTTCTCTTCGAATATCGTCAATTTACTAGGTAAGATTGTACTCAGCAATTTGTCAAAGCGCTCGTTGAAGTATCAAGTCGTGTATTTGACATATTCAACCCAATGTGTTGAAAAACGATAATTACTAAGTGTTTCTTGAACATTTTCGACTATTCATCTATTGGATGGAAGAATGATACTTTCATTTTAATTACTTAATGGTTCCTTTCTAATAACCTTGACTTTTGACGAAACGGTGGTGTGATCTGGTGGTGAACACAAGAAACTGTAAGTTGCACTTTATTTTTTTTTATAGTTGGTACAACTTGAGATTCACTGTGATCTCTATACTATACTGGATGGACATAAACACACCAATTGCAATGGACCAAATCATGATGCTAGAGTTTGTCATCTGCATGTCAGCGAGGGGATAGATTTAACTTATTTCAATGTTCTTGTGTAAAAATTTATTTCTGGTGAGTAAAAGTATTATTGTTTGAAAATTGTAAAGTATTTTACCCCATTGTTGTAACTTAACTTTAGTTTGTACTGATAAGGTTAATAATTAGAAGATCAGACATGATGTTAATGGATTTAATATGACATTAGAATAAGCACTTAGCCTAGAGCCGCCATCACATGGTAGACCATACCGGAAACGGAAATAATAACAGAGAAAGCAAAGAATGACAAAACTCCACAGCCTTCTGGCTGACTACATAAAACACTCCCACGCGTAATTAACTTAACATTAATTGCCGGCGCAGGCCTTGAGAATACAAGAGTAAGTATAAGTTCTTGGAACCATTAATAGTCTTGGTTTCAATCAAGTAAAGTGATCAAGAAAGGAACACAATCAAAGTTCTGACTAATGCTAAACATAGATAAAGTCCGGGCATTGGGGTTTGATGACCTGACGTCCAGAGCGAGTTGTTACTGGGGCCCCCCAGGCGATGAGTTTGACGAGGCTGCTCGGGGGCAGACAATCTCGGAGGCTCTGCAGCAGGTCTCACAGGGGTGTTAGCCGGAGCCGTCATGCTGGGAGCTCGACGAAGGGTCACTGGAGTGGAATCCGTGGAAGGCTTTGGAGCTGGAGATGCTGGCCGGGAGTGACTGAATTAGAGGGTCCGGTGTTGGCCCATCAGGTGTAGGGGTAATCATAGGTGCTGGCATGGCCTGCTTGACCATCTCCCATGACAACTCAACTGGAACAGACTTGGGACCTTGGAGGCATAGTATGAGATGTTGAAATTTGTTTGGAGCGTCCACCAACCATCACTAGATATGAGACAGTTGAGACTCTATGCTGAATTTCACCTAGAACCGCCTTTAGTTTGCGTAGAGTGATGGAGCGCATCCACACTAGGTCGCCTGGGGAGAAATGTGTGACCTTGGAAAATTGTGAAGCTGTGAATTTTGCCTGAGTCTCCTTCACTCTTTGCTTGAGAACCATGGACGGGTGGAGAAGTGAAAGCTTGATGCGGGGCTTTTGGCCCAAAAATATTTCAGCTGGTGTCAACATAGTTACCGTGTGAGGCATGTTACGATATGCCAAAAGAAAGGCGTCTTCTTTATACTAAAGGGTTCTGAATTTAGTAGAAACATCAAACAATTGTTTCATGAGAGCTATCTTGGTGGTCTTAACGACAATATCCGCCAAACCGTTAGATTGGGGGTGGTAAACAGGAGAAGGGGAATGTAAAATTCCATTGTTGACAGAAAATTAGCGAATGCAGCTGATGAGAACGGCGAACCTTTGTTAGATACGACTTCCTCGGGCAGCCCCAAGGCTGCAAACATTGAGCGCAGAGCTTCACAGGTGTGCTCTGCTGAGGTGCCTTCGTTCATGATTCGGACCTCGGGCCATTTAGAATGACCATCTACAGTAATGAGTAGGGTCTTACCTTCAAATTCAGAAAAATCAATATAAATTCTTTGCCACCTTCTAGTAGGCCAGGACCAAGGAATCAGAGGCTCCTGAGGTGCCTTTGACTGGAATGATTGGCAAACACCACACCTGTTTACCCTAGCTTCCAACTCGTCATCAAGACCTGGCCACCACACATAACCACGTTTCAGGTTCTTCATGTGACTAGAGCCAGGATGAAGCTCATGGAGAAGCTCCAGGACTTCGGGACGAAGCTCTGACGAGACGATGACCCTAGACAACCACAATAAACAATCATATTCGGCCGATAATTCCATGGCTCGCCGATGAAAAGGACTAATAACTTCATCGGGCACCACATCAGGCCAACCATTGAGAACATAAGTGAGCACTCGACTCAACATGGGATCCTTCCTGGTCTCGGTGGCCACCTGGACCGCAGTGAGAGGTCTCAGGGACACCAAGGAGATCTGGTAGATGTCAGACTCCGCCTCCGTCTGATCGGGGAGAGAGTTTCGGCTAAGGAAATCAGCATGAGGAATCAGCTCAGATTTTCGAAATGTGATCTTATACTGAAAGGATGACAACAGAATGGCCCAACGTTGTAGGCGAAGAGCAGTGAGAGGTCGCATTTTAGCTTTAGACCCAAAAATAGACACCAACGCTGCATTGTCAGTGCATAGCTCAAAAGATCTGCCAAACAGGTATTTACTAAATTTCTTAAGCCCAAAAATAATAGCTGCAGCCTCACGCTCGTGCTGGGGGTAGTTTTTCTCAGCATTGGAGAAGGTCTTAGATGCGAAAGCGATAGGGCGTTCCTCCCCATCGGGGAAGATGTGGGAGATGACACCACCCGCATCATACTGAGAGGCATCACTTGTCATCCTAAGTGGCAAGCCAGTAGAGTAAGGAATGAGCACCTGATTGCCACTCAATTCCTGAAGACACTGATGATAAGTCTTTTGTTGCTCAGATCCCCACCTCCAATTGGCATCCTGCTTGAGCAAGGCATACAACGGACAAAGCAAAGTGGACATGTTGGGAATGAACTTTGCGTAAAAGGTTACAAACCCAATGAACGAGTGAAGTTCAGATTTTGATGAAGGTTCTTTAGCTTGAAGGAGAGCCTGGATGCGGTCCTGATCTGGATGCAGCCCTTGGGCATCCAAAATGTGACCCAAAAATCTAACCCTTGGCTTTAGGAAATGACACTTTTCCAGTTTGACAGTGACATTATATTCTACAAACCTTTGTAGAATAACTTCCACTTTACTTAGGCACTCCTCAGCTGTGTTACCTGACACTAATATGTCATCTAAATAAATAAAACAATCAATACCGGCCAATACCTGACTAATGACGCTTTGAAAGATGGCTGGAGCCGAAGACAAACCATATGGAAGGCGAAGGCACTTGTATGTGCCATATGGAGTGTTCAAGGTCAAAATCTCCTGATAAGCTGGTCCCAACTTTAGCTGTTGGTAAGCCTGGGCAAGATCGAGTACACTGAAAACAGAACCCTGAATAGTAGACAAGTCATCGATAACTGGTAAAGGATAGTGCTCAAGATTTAACTGAGGGTTTACTGTCACGCTGAAATCTCCACACACCCGTGCAGATTTGTTGGCCCGGGGAACAATTACCAGAGGTGTTACCCAGGTGTGACTATTGGTTTTCTGAATAAAACCGCTTGATTCCATTTCCTCAAGGGCCTTCTTAGCAGCATTCCTCAAAGGAATAGAAATGACTCGAGGGCCATAGAATACTGGAATGGCCCCCTCTTTTAGAACTACATTAACTTCCACACCATTAATATCACCTGGTACCTCTTTAAAGACTGGGGGATATTTATTCCTGAGCAGGCCCACCACATCACCTTGTACCTGCCGAACATAGTTGATGGGAAAGATAGCGTTCCAATCCAGCTGAATATGGCTGATCCAAGATATGCCCAATAGTGAGGGGAAGGAGCCCTGAACCACTACTAGGGGTGACGTAGCAGACTGACCCTGATACGAGACTTTAACAGGGGTTTCCCCCAAAAGATCTAGTTCGTGCCCAGTGCAACCACGAAGTGAAGTGGTACTCACCAGAGGAAGGTGTTTGAAATGTGCAAGGTACACTGGCTCACCAATGAGACTTGCGCTGGCCGCTGTATCAACTTCCATGGTGAGAGGTACACCATTGACTTCCAACTGAACACTGCTGCGAGCTGGTGCCTGACTACTGTTGACCACGTACAAGTCACAAGCTGTAGTAGCTTGGACAGACACTGAAGGTATTTCCTCCTGAATTTGACGGACACCTCCTTGAGGCTGAGAGAATTTTTGACCCTGCGACAAACCTTAGCAATATGTCCTCTAAAATGACAGTTATGACATTGCGCATCTTCGAAGGGACAATCAGACCTAGCATGAGGCCCACCACAACCTGCACATAACGCCCTTTGAGACGGCTGATTGGGTCCTGACGAGATCTGGGTTTTTTTTCTTTGACTGGATTGGAACTTTTTCTTAAATTTATTGTTATTCTGCTGATATGTGCGAACCGCGTTGATGAGATCATGGTTGTCACTGATATTTGCCGGTGCAGTGGCTGGTGCAGGGATCTCGTAGCGGGTGGCGAGAGCAACCATCGCGCTGAAATTACCCTCTTCATTCCTGATCTTGTCACGAATCAAGTCCGACGAGATGTTGTGATAAAATTGCGACTTTGGGGTGTCATCCAGGAATGTTCCGAAGCTACAAGGGCAAGATGACGTAAAGATAGGCTGAAGGCCGCGTAGGACTCTCCTGCACGCTGTTTGCGACAACTAAAGGTAGAACGCTCTTCGTACACAGATCTTGTTGTACACAGATCTTGTGGGAGCGTAGTGAGTTTCGAGAAGAGTCTTTAGTTGGACGAAAGTCTTTGTTCCCGGCGCGACTGGCAAGCAGAGATCTGTTAAGTCCTGGTAAGCGACTGGGCCAATGCATCTTAGGAGCCAAGCCACTCTTACGTCCGTTGCAATTGTTTCAGTGGTGCAGCAATGTTCAAATCTGGCAAAATATGACTTGATGTCCTCGAGACGAGAGCCAAAAATGGAAAACTTAGGCATGTCGAGACTTTCGGCGTACGAAAAATTGCACACACGATACTAAGACACAAAGTAAACTCAGAGTTCTTGAAAATGAAAATAAATAATCACTCGTCGCCAGTTGTAACTTAACTTTAGTTTGTACTGAGAAGGTTATTAATCATTAAAAGTTTAGACATGATGTTAATAGATTTAATATGCCATTAGAATAAGCACTTAGCCTAGCGCAGCCATCACATGGTAGACCATACCGGAAACGGAAATAATAAAAAAGAGAGCAAAGACTAACAAAACTCACAGCCTTCTGGCTGACTACATAACACCCACTTGGCTGAAGATACATTTACATTAAAGGTAATACAATAAGTTTTAAAATATATAAATGAGAATATAATCTTTAATATATTAAAATATTTAGCTATTGCCCATGTTGTTAACATTCTGGTAAGACTACAATATATTTAAAATTAATTATTAGTTATTAGCTTATATATTGGTTTCAAAAACAATATATTTAAAGCTTGATAGCTAAAATGAAAAAAGGAAGCTTAAAACCTAATTGCATTTGTGTGAATGACAAACTTTGTGTAGGCTAGTAGTTTTACATTCAAATTATAGTTTAGGTTATAGGCGTGTATGAAGTAGGTATTGCTATATTACAATATATTTAGAGCTGGCTTTTAGCTTCTATATTGCTTTCAGAAACCATATTATATTTAATGTTTGATAACTATAATGAACTAAGGTAGCTTAAAATGTTATTAAATGTGTTTGACTAACCAACTTTGTGTAGTAGTTTTAAATTCAAACTATAATTTAGGTTATAGGGCTTGTAAGAAGTATTTCTATTTTATAATATATTTAAAGTTGGCTCTCAGCTTGTATATTGCTTTCATAAACCATATTATATCTAAAGTCCGATAACTATAATGAAATAAGGTCGCTAAAAACCTGATTACTTTTGTTTGAATTACAAACTTTGTGTAGAAGTCTTACATTCAAACAATCATTTAGCTTATAGGCTTGAAAGATGTGCTATTATTTTAGCCTAAATTGACTTATCAAAATAAACAAGTCATGAGTGTTGATTTTAGTTATGCTCTTCAAACTTTTTACTAACCCATTTATTTCGTTTAACTAATCATACATTGATATAGCTCATATATTCATAAAAAATTAACGAATGATATCTAATTGCCACATTGCTGTGTATGTGTGTAAGAGAGAAAGAGATACTGAAAGTTTCCTCCTATCCTACACAATAGTGTGCAAATGACAGCTCGAAAGTCTTAGCCACAGATGTCCATCCAGTTATGTTATAGATATATGTTATGTAGTCAGCCAGAAGGCTGTGAGTTTTGTTATTTTATAGTATCTTTTTCATTTTCGTTTCCTGTACTCTCAACCATGTAATGACGGTGCTAGGCTGAGTTCATATTCTAATGGTATATTATATCCATTACCATCATGTGTAAATCTTGTAATTACGAATAACTTTGTCAGTCCAAAACTATAATAAATTTACAACAACTGGTGACGAGTGATTATTGTTTTTATTTCAAGAACCCCGAGTTTATTTTGTGTCTAGTATTGTATGTATAGTAGCTCTTGTGTGAAATTTTTTATGCCAACAGTCTCTAAATCCCTAAGTTTTCCACTTTTAACTCTCGTCTTGAGGACATCTAGCCATATTTTGCCAGGTTTTTTACATTTCTGCACCACTGAAAGAATTGAACCTGTTGTAAGAGTTGCTTGGCTCCTGAGATCCATTAGCCCAGTTGCCAAACAGGTCTTAACAGCTCTCTGCTCGATGGTCGCGCCGGGAACTAAAGACAATCCTCAAAACTCACTACGCTCCAACAAGATCAGCGTAGGAAGAGCATTCTGCCTTTAGTTCTCGCAAACATCGTGGGGGAGAGTCCTACACGGCCTTCAGCCTATCTTTACGTCATCTTGTCGACACTTGTAGCTTTGGAACATTCCTGGATTACGCCCTCAGTCACAGTTTTATCACAACAGCTCGTCGGACATGGTTCGCAACATGAATGAAGAGGGTAATTTAAGCTCCATGGTTGCTCTTACCACTCGCTACGAGATCTCTGGACCAGCAACAACCCTAATCTCCTCAATGCGGTTCGCCCATATCAACAGAAGAACAAGAAATTCAAGAAAAAGTTACAATCCAGTCAAGGACCAAAACCTCGGCTCTCGTCAGGATCCAATCATCAGCCGTCTCAAAGCACGTTATGTGCAGGTTGTGGTGGGCCTCATGCTAAGTCTGATTGTCCCTTCAAAAATGTACAATGTCATAACTGTCATACTAGAGGACATATTGCTAAGGTTTGTCGCAAGGTCAAAAATTCCTCTCAGCATCAAGGAGGTGTCAGTCAAATTCAGGAAGTCATGCCTTCAGTTTCTGTCCAAGTTACTACTGCTTGTGACCTACCTGTACGTGGTCAACAATAGTCAGGAATAGTTGGAAGTCAATGGTGTACCTCTCACCATGGAAGTTGATACAGCGGCCAGCGCTAGTCTCATTGGTGAGCCAGTGTACCTTGCACATTTCAAACACCTTCCTCTGGTGAGTACCACTTCACTTCGTGGTTGCACTGGGCACGAACTAGATCTGTTGGGGGAAACCCCTGTTAAAGTCTCGTATCAGGGTCAGTCTGCTACGTCACCCCTAGTAGTGGTTCAGGGCTCCTTCCCCTCACTATTGGGCATATCTTGGATCAGCCATATTCAGCTGGATTGGAACGCTATCTTTCCCATCAACTATGTTCGGCAGGTACAAGGTGATGTGGTGGGCCTGCTCAGGAATAAATATCCCCCAGTCTTTAAAGAGGTACCAGGTGATATTAATGGTGTGGAAGTTAATGTAGTTCTAAAAGAGGGGGCCATTCCAGTATTCTATGGCCCTCGAGTCATTTCTATTCCTTTGAGGAATGCTGCTAAGAAGGCCCTTGAGAAAATGGAATCAAGTGGTTTTATTCAGAAAACCAATAGTCACACCTGGGTAACACCTCTGGTAATTGTTCCCCGGGCCAACAAATCTGCACGGGTGTGTGGAAATTTCAGCGTGACAGTAAACCCTCAGTTAAATCTTGAGCACTATCCTTTACCAGTTATCGATGACTTGTCTACTATTCAGGGTTCTGTTTTCAGTGTACTCGATCTTGCCCAGGCTTACCAACAGCTAAAGTTGGGACCAGCTTATCAGGAGATTTTGACTTTGAGCACTCCATATGGCCCATACAAGTGTCTTCACTTTCCACATGGCTTGTCTTCGGCTCCAACCATCTTTCAAAGCGTCATTAGTCATGTATTGGCAGGTATTGATTGTTTTATTTATTTGGATTATATGTTAGTGTCAGGTAACACAACTGAGCTTGAAAAGTGTCATTTCCTAATGCCAAATTTGTGAATTGGGAGAGGTGATCTAAGCAACAAAGGACTTATCATCAGTGTCTTCAGGAAATGAGTGGCGATAAGGTGCTTATTCCTTACTATACTGGCTTGCCACTTAGAATGACCAGTGATGCCTCTCGGTATGGTGCAGGTGCTGTCATGTCCCACATATTTCCCAATGGGGCGGAACGCCCTATCACTTTTGCATCTAAGACCTCCAATGCCGAGAAAAACTACCCCCAGCATGAGCGTGAAGCTGAAACTATTATTTTTAGACTTAATAAATTTGGTAAATAACTGTTTGGCTGACCTTTTGAACTATGCACTGACAATGTAGTATTGGTGTCTATTTTCGGGTCTAAAGCTAAAATGCGATCTCTCACTGCTCTTCGCCAACAATTTTGGGTCATCCTGTTGTTAGCCTTCCAGTATAAGATCACATTTCGAAAATATGAACTGATTCCTCATGCTGATTTTCTTAGCCGAAACCCTCTCCCCGATCAGACTGAAGGGGAGTGAGACATCTACCAGATCTACTTGGTGTTCTTGAGACCTCTCACTGCGGTCCAGGTGGCCACCGAGACCAGGAAGGATCTCATATTGAGTTGAGTGCTCACATATGTTCTCAATCGTTGGCCTGATGTGGTGCTCGATGAAGTTCTTAGTCCTTTTCATCGTCGAGCCCTGGAATTGTCGGCAGAATATGATTGTTTATTGTGGCTGTCTAGGGACATTGTCCCGTTAGCGCTTCGTCCCGAAGTCTTGAAGCTCCTCCGTGAGATTCACTCTGTCTCTAGTCTTATGAAGAATCTAGCACATGGTTTTGTGTGGTGGCCAGGTCTCGATGACGAATTGGAAGCTAGGGTAAACAGGTGTGGTGTTTGCCAATCACTCCAATCAACTGCTCCTCATGAGCCTCTGATTCCTTGGTCCTGGCCTACTAGAAGGGGGCAAATGATTTATATTGAATTTGCAGAATTTAAGTTAAGACTCTACTCAATACTATAGATATTCATTCTAAATGGCCCGAGGTCCTCATCATGCACGAAGGTACCTCGGCAAAGCACATGTGTGAAACTCTGTGCTCAATGTTTGCAGCCTGGGGGCTGCCCGAGGAGGTTGTTTCTGACAATGGTTCACCGTTCTATTCTTTTACCTGATCTATTTTTTAAACACAAAAACTGAAATAGTGTAAATGCAAAAATATTATACTGATACATATATATTATATATTTACTGATTTAAACACAGCCACTTGCCACTTCCTGAGACAAACTAACATTAAAATCAAAGATTGTCAATAATTTTAAGCTCAAAGCAGAACTAGCAACACGTAACACCTGCAATTGTCATTTGTGATAATTGCCGCCTCAGTTTTTAGGAGCGGCCACGTGTTGTATTACAAACAAAAACAATAGCTTCGCGATGTCGGATCAAAAGTCTTTCGGCGAGCGCACGGCAACGATGCACCTGCACTAGAAACCAAAATCAAAGGGTACTGAAAGTGCTTAGGCAGAGGCGTATGATAGATCATAAATCGTATACATCAATATCAGAATAACATAGACCAATATAGAAAAGCGTTGCGTAAAGATTTTAAATTATTGAATGTTTTTATGATTTCGCTACTTATGTCGCCCCCTTACGGTGCTGCCTGATGCTGCGACCTCTCTGTATAATAGCACGGCACGGCCCTGATTGTGCCTCGAGAAAGAGCCTGTAGTTTGAACACTATAAATGTGTTCATGCTATACAAAAAGAAGGCCGATATTTCAACAAAATTTTAATGGAGCTAAAGAAGTTAGCGTCATCATGTGAGCTTAGGGATGAGGAAATCCTTATTTTAGGACGTCTAGTCTTCTGACTTATTGATAAGTTTATTATGGAAAGGCTGTTGCGGGATCTAGATATCACATTGGCGAAATATTCCGATTACTACTAAGCTTCTGAAAATAGTCACCACCAAGCTCAAGCTATACAAGTGAAAAGTTTGACGAAAATACCAAATAAAAAGGTGAATGCGTATGCAGGCAAGGTTAAACAAAATACATATATGTGTAAAAAGTTATGTTATAGCCATATATATGGTTCTTGCCTGGCCTACACTCACTGTAATCAAATGAATCACTTCGCAAAAGGGTACTCAAAGAAGTATAACTAGATTATGAAATGAGTTACTCAAGCGATCATCAATCAAGTTCAATAGATAATATTTTTCCAGCTTCCCAGTATCTGCCGTCATGTGGAAAACTAAATTCAGTCAGAGACAGTATTAAAATGCATACTAGTTAGAGAAATACTCTTTCTTTCACCCTACCAGCCAATTTTACAACTGAAAAGGACAATATTGAGAGTAGCATTTTAGATTCCGAATCAAAAATACTACTTATGATCCTAGTAAATGGTAATTTCCTATTTGTTACAAAGATTTGGTGGCAATAGTACGTAGGCGATTCATAAGAAAAGATATTGTTGACTACCATTTTGACCATCATAGTAGAAATGTCTTGCCATTTCACTATATCAGAGTTTTGAGTAACAACGATAAACAGGATAGGCGTTGGTTGGCTTATTCTGAGAATAATGATAAAATGTTCTTTTTCGCATGTAGAATGTTCTCGTCTTCTATGACAACCTTTGCGCACTGTGACTATAACGACTGGAAAAACTTCAGTACTTAACTACGCTCACACGAGAGTAAATCTGAACACATAGATAGGGTTTCAAAATGGCTGGATATGGGAAAAAGACTTGTAGTAAAAAAAAAGTTGACTCAAATATTCATGCATAGTCAACTATAGGCTGAAAGACAACATTAGGGAGATGGTTTGGAAATAATATTGACAATAATCCAATATTTAACCACACACAATCTAGAATTTCAGGGTCATATGGAGGGTCTAGAATTACAACACAACGAAAACTTCTTAGACTTAGTCAAACTTCTTGCCAAATTTGATCCTTTTATGCAAACTCATTTGAAACGCATAGAAGAAAAAAGTATTCACACTCATCACTTAGGATAAATACAACCAAAATGAATTAATACAGCTAATGGCAAATCGGGCAAAAAAAAATCACACAAAGATTGCGACAAGTAAAATATTATTCTTAACTATACCAGGGATATAGTTCGTGTTGAACCACTATATTTAGTTCTTCGGATTGTCGGAAGAAATTGAAGAGTATTTTATAGCTTTCATACTGGTGTGAAAAAACCCAGTGGTGGCCTGTGATATTTATTTTTGGTGGGGCCAGGTCAAAACTTAAAGGTTGTGATTTTTTTTCAACACATGTCGATATATTAAATTAAATTCATTTACATATTTCTTATTTTTTGAAATCACTGGAGTTAGAAAATCACTAAACAAATCTACAATCATAAAGAATGAAATAATACAAGCTTTCCATTACACTTACCAAGTGATGATACTATTTCATGATTTGTACAAAAGTTGGACACATCTGTTCTTCTGACTGACAAACATATCCGATGACTTGTTGAAGTTTAGGAATTCAGTAATTTCTTCCTTATGTATAGCACAATGAGCAAACAACCAGCGAATTTAACTGGTCTTGTCCCATAGTGTTCCTAAGGAACGTTTTGATTCATTTTAACATACTGAAACCACTCACCGACCGTGGAATCTATTTGTGATGCAATATTTACTGGTTTTTAAGCACCACATCTTACTACCCGTTTGAGTCATACACTTATGTACTAATTATGCTAACGGTTTAAGGAATTAGAGAGGTTATATTAATAATAAGTGTACCCGTATTTCGTGGAAAACTATTTTGAAAAAAACCACCCTCAGTACACCTAAACGAGATTTGAACCCCAAGTTTTTTTTCTTACCATCCACCTACATAAATGTAAAGTCAATAGGCCATTCTTAACCATTTAATTTCAAGTTTTTCTTGAAGTTTTAATAGAAAAAACGGAGTTTTTAGTAAATAATTTACTTTATTCATTTTGATTAATCACTTTCACTCGTCACCATACTTATTGGGTCTTATACATACTAAATACAGTCAACTCTCGATTCTACGACCCCAGGAATAACGTCCTTCTTGAAGTAACGACCGTTTTGGGGGTAACATGATACATGTGGAAAAAAGGGTCGAACATTTTAAGAAAATCGGCCGTAAAATGTGTTTGTTGCAATTATTTAGGTCGCTGCGTTGCGATTATTTTTGTGAGCGCTGTATTACTAGTAACAGGTATAAAAATAGACACCACCCTATCAATGCCAGCCAATAGCACTTGACTCTGTCCACCCCCTCCCACAAGCAAGAAAATGTTTCTCCGTGCGCGACTGCCACTACATCACGCGCCAGGCATGTTTTTTGTCATTGTTATCTCGATTCTTGATTTTTTTATGTGATGGTTTGATTTTATGAACGATTTTTGACGACCCACTCTATTTTTTCTATTTGATACGAACTTATAATTTCGATTAAATGAGTGGAAATAAGACCTTCTTGAAGCTCATAAAGAAGTAGGAGCTCATCCAGGAAGTGGATGAGAAGAAGATTACAAAGATGGAGATTGCGTGGTGGCATGGCATCCCGAAGTAGAAAATTCTCACGGTTCTCAAAATGACAGAAGAAATTGTGAATGAGGTTCAGAAGGAAGGCCACAATGTAAAGGCCAAGAATTTGAAGGGTGCGACGCACGCGAATTTGGAGCAAGTTATGCTGGAGGGGTTCTGCCAGCATAGAGTGCAAAACGTACCTATAAATGGACCGATGGTGCAGAGGAAGGCCGATGAGTTTTCTCTGAGGTTGGGCATAGAAAACTAAGTGTTCAAGTGGGTGGCTAGAGAGTTTCAAAATGAATCACAGCACATCCAGCCACAAGGTCATCGATGATAGCGCATATGTCGACATAACACTGGTGAAGGAGTGGATTCCCTTGCTCCGAAACATCCTTAGGCGCTATCAGCCTCAATATGTATACAACGTTGACGAGTTCGGGATGTTCTACAACCTCGTGCCAGATTACACTCTTGCTGTAAAAGAGGATAAGTGCAAGGGTGCGCAGAGGAGCAAGAAGCTACTCACCATTCTTCTGTGCTGCAACATGGACGGCAGCGATATTATGAAATCCCTCATGAACGGGAAGTTCAAAAAACCCCGGGGTTTCAAGGGCAACATCCTGCCTCGTGACTATGATTTTAATAAGAAGGTATGGATGAGGATGACCTCGAGGGTGTTCACGAGGTGACTTCAAGACTCAGATTCGAAGATGGACGCCGCAAATAGAAAAGTCGTGCTCTTCGTTGACAATTGCCTCGCACATCCTGCTCTCGATAAACTCAGGAACATCGAGCTGGTGTTTCTGTCAAAAGACACCACCAGCATACTTCAGCCACTGGACCAGGAAATAATCCATCAAGTAAAGGTGAAGTTCCACGAGATACTTGTGCGGAGGTTGGTGTGGAATCTCGGCATGGGAAAGGAGGTCAAAAAGTGGGACACGGAGAGAATCTTCGCCAGTTGGAGGGACGTTAGACTGGTGGTAATCGCAAACTGCTTCCGACACGCCCACTTTGTCCTACCAGTCAACGAAGAGACTTTAGTTTGTGTGCTTTCCGCCGCTGCCAGAGACGAAGAACCAGAAGATCCACCACCAGTGGACGCCAATTCTCAGCCAGGCCCCTACACGGAACCGCAGCCTGGCTCATCAACAGCACCTTTTATACTCCCCTGACTTTCACTCCGCTATGCAAAGAAGAAACGTGGCCGAGATTAGTCCCAGTCTGCACGTATGAGGAGTACACAGCAGCAGACAATGACATCACAGTTTATGGCACCATCGACAACGCCAATATAATCAGGGAGAATCAGGAGTCCAGTGATGAAGAGGGGGAGGTAGAAATGGAAGAAAGCCTGAAAACATTCCCACTACGTAAGATGTTCTGAAAGCCGGGAAAGTCTACTCAAGAGCAGTTTAAGTGCCAGGGCGCTATCGAAGATCTGTGGTTCCAGTTCTATAATGTGAAAGACTTCGTCGAGCAAACTGGCGCTAAGAAGAAGAAGGCCTCCATAATGGAATTCTTTAAGAAATAGGTAGGGTTTTTTCCATTTGTTTTCTAAAAAAATATACAATTTTTGCTATGAGGGTCGGGGGTGGAACAACATCGGTTAAAATTCCAATAACGACCCCTTCGAAATAACGACCCTTTACCAGGGAACCGTGAAAGGTCTTAGAATCGAGAGTTGGCTGTACACGCTAAAACAAAAAAAACATCTTTATTGAATCATGAGCCACTTAAACCCGATGAACTGCTGCTGAGCGTGAAGTGGATTGACCTTGAGATATATATCTCACTGAACGATGCGGCTTATCTGAGAGGGGCTGGCCCATGTTAACTTCTCTATTTAGTAATTGGAGTCTCGAGTGCTGCTATAGTCAAGTGACAATTGTAACGATTAATGAATCCTCTTGCGATTGGAATACTGTGTAACGAATTGAATAATTCACTTTGTATAGAGAATTTTGCTCCACTTAATATTAATATTTTTACAAAATATATTATAAAAGAAAAAGAAAATATTTTTAATGTTCAAAAAGTGTTGGTGATTCCTGGCCCCCGTGGCATGAAAAAACCCACAGGTGCAAATCTGGTAGACTATGTTCTTTCAGAACTAAAAAGAAATTGGTTTGAGCCTCAAGAATTGTTATGGCCAGGAATATGATAATGGTGCAAATATGAAAGAGTACAGAAGCTGAGTACAAACAAGAAGACTATGCAAGAATCCTTTGGCCTTTTTTTACACCATGTTGTTGTCACAACTGAAATCTACTCCTTGGCGATGCCGCGGCTTCTGATACTAATTAAAAATTGTTTATTTGGTGCTGTTCAGAGACTCTATATATTATTTGCTGTTTCGTCAAATAGATGGGCTATTTTAAACAAAAGAGTAGTTCTTACACTTAGACCTTTATAGGAAACAAGATGGGAGTGCAGAATTAAGAGTGTTAAAGCAGTTAAATACCAGATGAACGGCATTGCAGATTGCTTAGAGGAGTTTCAGAAACAAGTGATGACCCTTTAGTGTGCATTGAGTTTACCTCACTACATAATCAAATTCTTTCTTACAAGTTTGTCATTTTCCTGGTANTTTTTTTTTTTTTTTTTTTTGCAGATTAATTTAATCAGCAAAATGTGACAGCAGGAGAATGTGGACTTGAGTGTAGCTATCGAAAAATTTGAAGGACTTTTAACTTGGATTTCTGAGTACAAAGAGAACGGTTGGTTCTCTGCTCTAGTTGCTGCTAATTCGATTGCTGAATAAATTGGAATCGTAGGAGAATTTAAATATATTCGTAGCCAAAAAAGTAAACGCTATTTTCACTATGAAGGATTGGATAAAGTTAGTTATAGAACAGAAAGTTTATTTAGATCAGAGTATTTCAAGCAGTGATTGATTAGTTTCAAGTGAGCCATGAAACTTAAGTCACAAAGCTGAAACGCTACAAAATGCACTTTGGTTTTCTCTATGATATATTCGATCATTTGAAGGTATATTGCATTAAACTAAAATAACTTCTTACTGGCAAAGTGAAGGCGAAGAGGCATCAGAATCTTATAGTGACACTGATAGTAAAGAGTTATTCTAAGAACTAAAGATGTGTTCAAGAAGTTTGCCATCCAAAGCTAAAAGTTATGCTGAGGTTTTAAAACACCTTACTTCAAAAGGAATTAATGGTGTGTATCCTAATATTTTTGCTGCTCTTAGCATTTTATTAATAATACGAATAGTTGTATTAGCACCAGCAGAGAGGTCTTTTTCAAAACTAAAGCTCATAAAAAACAACATATCAGCTCTTTTGATTTTATTAATCGAAAGTGAACTTTCATTATTTTAATCCAACACAGATTATTTCAGTGAAAAAATCAGAAAAGTTTCTCTAACTTAAACCATCCCAAACTTTCAAAAATACTCTAAAATTAAGTTACTATATTTATTAGTGTATTCGTACATTCCAAATATGTATTATGTTTATATACAATCACCTACTTATTTAAGCATTCTTTTTCACAGTATTATATCAAGTGATATAAAAGGAAAACTAATTTTTCTGAAAAACTAAAAATTATTTTTTTCATTTTTTTCTTCTAAAAATTAATGTAAAAATCCTCAAATTTAATATTATTTTCCCCACATCACATACTAACGTTATATTGCTCTGAGGTTACATAACTACCGTTATTATTTCCCTATTCTTAGAGCCAAATATATTCAGAATTTAGAATAGCTAGTACAATTTAGGTTAGACTAATTTATTGGGGGGTGAGGGTGCGAGTGACCACACCTATAGGTTCGAATACCCTAGAGCCGCCTCTGGTGTCGGAAGCTGCTTGGTTGGTGGCAGTAGTTCCGTCATAATATTTATTCATATACAAGGATACAAAAAATAAGAACACATACCTAGGGATGTAAAAAAGGTATTAATACTATAGTGATATCGATATTTCCCTTTTGAAAAAGAGTATTTTTTACTCTATACTTTTTTACTATACTTTCACTGAAATTAGTACTCGCTGAAGAGCTCACTGGTCGTGCCTCTTGAACTAAATTTGCGGGAGCCTCCGGAGTGGCAGAATGGAGCAAGTAACATCATCTACAGAGAGAATGGTCACGCACCTCGTAGGCTTGAATGGAACCAAAAGCAAGAGTCGAGTGCTGGGATTGAATCGTTGTGCGGCCTGCCCTGGACCTAGGCAACTGCTTGCTTCACTGGCGTTAAGGATAGTGGGGGAGGGGGGGGGAGGAGTTTATATCGAGAGTGGGTGCCAAGACTTTGAGCATACGAGGTCAAGGTCTCATCCTGCCTCCTTCATGCGCTCCAGGTGTTAACCTCGAGCTGAACAAATTGTCCGACACTAGGCTTACACCCTCCGGGGATTCTACATTTTTACACAGACTAAACTCGGGACAGACGTGCTAGTGCTATTTGCTGTAGCGGGAAACCTAACGGTGACAACAAGTTACAGCAAGGCGTAAAGTTGGACCGGCTGCGAAGCAATACCTTTGAGTCGGAGTCTATCCTTCGGGACACCACTCAACATACAAAGCCACCACCAATGCACAGAGGGGGGCACATTAGCCCTTTCACACACTGCCACTAGCCTGCCCTTTACAGGGCTAAGCGAAATGGCCACCATAAATACTTTAGAAGCAGGACCAGTATTTATCAAGCCCAGGACAAACATAAATGCTCACTTCTCCAACTCCGAAACCAACATTGACTCTTCAGACATGGAAACCGACCACGACGGAAACTGCTCCTTCACACTTGTGGACAAACTTAGACGCAAGAGGAAGTGCAGAAACACAGACCAGACGCAGTCCAAGAAAACAATCACGGCTGTCGACAACAAGTACCAACACCGAAACAAAAACAAACAACGGCGCACCCTCAGCAAAGACAGACACAAACAAGAAGGAGAGATTCCCACCGATCGTCACTGCGGGGATCCACAACTACAGGAAAATCACAGAGATAGCCAAGAACACAGAAACTACCACTGGGGTGAGCTACATAAAAGATGGATTAAAGATTCAGACCACCTCAGCACACAACTTCCAACTTATTCAAACCCTCCTGAAAGAATTGAACCAGGAATTCTATACTTATTCACTTCCCAGAGACAAGCCGGTGAAGGTGGTCATAAAGGGGCTGCCACCAAACATGGACCCAGCAGACATCAAAACTTAACTTATTGACTTAGGCTACGCAGTGACGGACGTACGGCAGCTTAGCAGGAAGACAGAAACGACGAACACCACAAAAAATGTGACACTACTCCCGACATTTTTGATCACACTCAAAAAGACAGAAGCCCACACCACCATCTTCGGAGTTAAATACCTCAACCGGACGAGAGTTAAGATAGAACATTACATCCCTCCCCGGAACACGATTGTGCAATGTCACAAGTGTCAGCGCCACGGGCATACAAAGAACAATTGTTC
>CABFOW010000345.1:261193-304334 GCA_902141385.1 Timema californicum | reverse complement strand
AAAATCCCTTTCGAAACATAATTTTGTTGTGAAGTACACATTTAGCTTATCTAACCAGTTGAGAAATGAACAGGCTATTTTACACCTTATCATGACTTATCTCGATGAAAAACACAAAAGACAGATAACAACACTGTGATTATATATCTTTGCGATGAAATACAAAATAAATTAACTGTACCTCACCGGGAATTTAGTCTACGACCCAAATATAATAAGCCCGTTTCTGGTGAAACTTGTGCCCATATTGTTGATAATTTTTCAGGAAAAATCTTTCTAGGTTATTGGAATTTCGAGGATAAAAATGATATTTGAGATTTTTTCTTCAACACTATTAAATATGAGTATATTATCTGCTTTAGTCGCTGCATAGTCTAAGGATTATCATGTTAGACTAGACTTCCGATGACAAAGAGCTCGGGTATCAAGTCCCAGTCGGATTACTGAGGGTGTTTTTTCCCAAAACGGGTTTCCACTGTCCTCCACACAAATGCGGGTACACTTCCTCTAAATTAAACCTTCATCATACTTAACTCATTAGCGTAATTAGTACATTTGTGTATGGCCTAAACAGCTGCTAATAAAATCATTACTTTAAAAAATTTACCAGAAATTTAAAAACAATATGGTAAATTTTACATGCATAGGCCATGTTAAACGTCTGAGCGACACTTAGCAAAATAGTTAAAAGTATTCTAAGAAAATATATTTAGACATAGCTACGAAAAATTATTCAATTACATAATAATTCAGTAGTAATGATAATCATGTATATACAATTTTATAATATGCCAACTTTTCTCGGGCAAAAAAAACCCATTAAAATTTGGAACACCAGTGAATCGTCTAAGTCGACACTCTCTCGTGTCTGCTGATGACAGGGAGATCTGGTTTAGAATCCTGGTCTAGGCTATTGAGAGTGTTATTATCTAAATGGTTTTCCACTCTCCTTCCACACAAATACGGGTAGATTACTTACAAAATGATTAATTCCTCATCCCTACCCCATTAGCGTAATTATTATAAATGTATATAACCTGAATAGGTAGTAAGACGTGGTGATAAAAAATAAAGTAGTGAATCCCACGTGTAAAGAAAATTTTATGCGCCATAAGTTCACAGGTAGACTAAAAAATAAGCAGCAATAACGTGACTGAATGAGATAAGATTATAAATGTGAGTGTAAACATCTTGTGCATAGTTTGTGTTTCGAAGCAACAATGACATTCAGATTATAGCAGCTGTATGTGAACAAATATTTAATATTTTATTTTAGGCTTAAAGAGGGGCATAGGGTTTGAATCGCAGTCTAGTTTATTGCGAGTGGGTTTTCTTTAATTGGTTTCCATTCTCTATCCACGTAAATGCTGGCAAACTTTCTCTAAATTCAACCTTATTCATCCCTACATCAGCGTAATTAGTACATATGGGTATAACTCAAACGGGTAGTAAGACGTGGTGCTAAAAACATGCTGAGAAAATCTAGATCTAGCCTTTCTTAAACATATAAAGTTATTTTTAATCGGGTCAAACCTATAATATTTAAAGTTAGTTGAGGATCATTTTTAGTAGATTTTATGTTTCAAAACTGAAATTTCCATAATAAATATCGACGTGTGAAGAAAGAGTCCTTCAAATACAGTAGGAATCGCTTTTAAGCCTAACGATGAGTTGAATATTTATATGGACAAATTCTCAATTAGATTATATATGATAGGTCTACTTTAAATACCATCTAGAAAACAACCACTAGAGACGTTTCTTCATATAGCCTCATTTCATTAACTAGTAAAGGCCAATCAATCAAGTAATATTATGTAAGTTTATTGCTAATGTTAAGGATAAGTTAATTTTTTTATATAAATTAGTTTTATTGCACACCAATTTACTAATAATCCGGATTATCAAAATTTAATTAAATCAATGGCGTTTTAATTAGCGAGGAATAATTTAGAGTAAAGGTGCACGCATTAGCATTACCTTGAAATGTGATGCCGGAGTAGGTCTGAGAAGATCATTTTGGATGTGATTATTCAATGCAAATCAAACTGGATCGGACACACCATTGTGAGAAACTTCTGCATGACGTCATAGAAGGAAATATTAAGGGAAAGAGGACCTTAGGAAGAAGAAGGATTCACACGCTGGATGACTTTAAGGAAATAATACAATTCTGGGAGCTGAAGGAGAAGGCAGAGGACAGGGTGCATTGACGGTCTAAGTTTCACTGACAAAAGGAGTGGGCCTATCGTAGGACAGAACACCTAATAATAATAATTCACATAGCTAGAGAGTGGGAACACATTTTTAAATAACCATCTTCAGTAGGCCTACACCCATCCGGGATTCGAATTCCAACCTCACAGTCACTGAACACAACAGGCGATACGATGGTAACTCCTTATCACGGATGTCCACGTATCTTAATACATTATTTTGTGGCCCTATCAAATATTATTTTATTTGTTTGAGGAAATATTTATGTGGTCATATTAACACTTATCTTACCCTCAGAAATAAGATAGTTCACGTTAAAGGTAGATGAAAATTAGCTAGCTTTACCTTTCCAAAAAAATTTTTGTGTTAAATATGGTCAAGTAAGAGTAATTTTTAAAGATAGTAAATAATAATAACCTTGTTTTATACAAGCGTGTGGAAAAACGTTTCTTAAGCACGATGTGCCCATGGCTTAAAAAACAATATTAAAAAAAATACAACTAAAGGGAAGAAACAACCTGTTTTCTATTGAATGCAAAACTCTACGCAAGTATTTGAAATATGCTTTTTTTATTTTATAAGTATCACATCTTAGTACTCGTTCAGGCTATACGCACATGTAATCTACTAACTACGCTATCTTGTCAGAGCCGAATAAGGTTGAGTTGAAACGGAGTGTACTCACATATGTGTGGAGGGAAATTAGAAAATAATTTTGGGGAAAAAACAATAAGTACACATGACAGATTATAGCCCCCATATTATTGTCATAGGTCATCTAGTCTATTGCGAGACTGATGCCTTAGGCAATGCAGCCACCGATTTGGGTCCCATGGCTACAAATAAAAATGTAGAAACAAAACAAGTAAAATCAAGTTAAAAACCGATTGATTATTGGACGCGAATCCCTATGCAGATATTTTAAGGACTGTATTCAAAATAAAGTGCGTGAAAGAAGAAAATGAAAAATAAAATAAAATATAAAAGTAATATTTACTTTTTTTTACGATAGTTATATTTTTTTATATTCGTGTGTAAAATGCTTTTGTAGTAAAATTATTATTTATATGTCAAAATAAACTATTTGTTTTTATCTTTGTAATATTATTTTAAGCATATTTTATATTGATTTAGTGTTCAATTTGTCTATCATTATTATTATTAACACCGCGTCTTACTACCCGTCCGGATTATACGCACTTACGCTAATGTGTAATGGTAGGGTGATTGTGAGATGAAATAGAGGACCTACAGTTTAACGTGAAATCCGAANTGATTGTGAGATGAAATAGAGGACCTACAGTTTAACGTGAAATCCGAACCACGGTGGAGGCCTGGCATTCCCCACATTCACAAGATGTCTTGTCAGAGGTGAAGGAAGGGTTTGGTAATCAGATAAATCTGTGCCCGGACCGAGGATTGAACCCCGGCCGCCAGCACAGAAGTCTGACACTTTACCCCTAGACTGCCAGGTCACCTAATCTGTCTATTATTAGGTGGTACACACAATCAGCAGTGTCAAGTTGAGTGCATTGGAATGTTCAACAAAAGAACATCGGCTGAAAAAATCTTACAGCTGTCAGTCTTAGTTGAGCGATACTTTGTTTCAATATATTATATCTCAATGCCAACACACATGTATATTAGTTATTTATAATATCTGATATAAAATACCTAGCAACTTATTAGTCATTAAAATTTAGATTCAAACAAAACTAGAAAATTATTTATACTTAGAGGAATATGTTTGTATTCAAATGGCATATCTAATGACTAGAAAAAGTTACTATATCTTCGTTCACGTATTCATTCGTAAAGCCATGTTATCTGCAGCTGTCATATTCAAATGGCATATCTAATGACTAGAAAAAGTTACTATATATTCGTAAAGCCATGTTATCTGCAGCTGTCATTTATGTTAAATAGTGTCCATATTTATAAGATAGCAATAAAATATGGTACAATATTATCATTGTTGACCACTAAAAAAAATTATTCTCTATCAGCTATTTCAAATGTCCATACGTAAACAAATCAAGGTCTAATATCAAGGTAACTTGTAAGAACATATTTTCAGTAGTAAAAAAGTAGTTGAAATATTATATTTTAAAACATTTTCAAAGGCTATTATTAAAATTTAAGACTTGAATAGTTATTTAGTTTAAAAATATAGCTACGCATATGAGTACGGTTTGGTGCAAAACCTACCCAATTATATAAAATAAGTATATTAGGAAATAATACATTTTATTAAAGTAATTTATCGCTTAGTAAATTTAGAATCTTCAGTTTTAGGGTCGCAATTAGACTTTGAGGGCTTGGGCTCTATCTCAATGACCACACTAGGGATGATGTGGGTTTATATCCTTTCTTGCTCTCGCCTGCATCGGTGGGTATATGGGCCAAGTTTAAGACTCATCTATTATGATTTGGATGAGATAAAGAAGTCGTGGGGTTGAAATACCAGAAGGATTACGGAGGGTAGCTGATACCCATTAGGTTTTACATTCTACCTATAAGAAAATGGGGTTATATTTCTCCATTCCTCATCTTTATAACATTAGCTTAATTAAATGTGTACAGCCCGTACTGCTAATAAGATGGGATTGAAAAGAGAGATGGTTTCTTTCAGTGAATGCTGTTACGTTTAATTCGATTTCACCCTTAAGGGTGTTAATTTATCTTAAGGATGATATGTGAAAGAGCACTGATACGCGTTGCAGACGTTTATATACTCATCATTATTTAATAAGATGTTTGATATTTTTTAGCCATCTTTTCTACAAAATATACATAAAAATTATCAGCATGTTTATTACCAGTTCAAAAAGTTTAAATTTTTAGTATAAAGCTTATATTATTATTATTAGCACCACGTACCCGTTCGGGCTATACGCACTTACGTTAATGTGTAATGGTAGGGTGATTGTGAGATGAACGGGAGGACCTACAGTTTAACGTGAGATCCGAACCACGGTGGAGGCCTGGCATTCCCCACATTCACAAGTTGTGATTAATGCGCGCCTTGTCGGAGGTGAAGGAAGGGTTTTGTAATCAGATAAATCTGTGCCGAGACCAAGGATTGAACCCCGGATCTCCAGCACAGAAGTCTAGCATCTTACCCCTAGACTCCCAGGTCACCTATATAGAGTTTATAAATGTTCAATAACGCCTTACGCGAATATTTGTGCGTATGAGATTACCTATATTTAGTCTTTCTTTATCAAATAAAGCCATTCTTGATAGGGCCACAACAGAAAATATTAAGGTAATATAGGATTGTTAGGTTTCTATGAATGTTATTACACAGTAAATTAAAATATTGGAATTTCAATTTCTAACTTATCGCTACTTTCAGCTATATTTTGGTAAAAATAATATTTAAAAAAAATCAAGCCACTTCATAAATAATCAGAAATTTTTTAAAGTATGCAACGCCTCTCAGTGCTCTCTCATGTAGCACCCTAAAGAAATCCATCATCCCGCAAATAATGATAATGCTGGGTACGAAGTACAGCTCAAGTCAGACGTTTTGCAGTTGGGTCATTTTATGTACTTTGTGTTGGAAAGCTGTGGAATCGAGAATATCAAAAAAGTTTTACCATATTTTTAGAATATTTTTCCTTAAGTGAAGAATTCCATTTAAACTGATCCAGGTCTAACGGTTTAAATCTTAAGGAAAAAGTCACCATTTATATAGGCTCTACGTATTATGGCAAATAACTTAATTTTGTATCAAATATAGCGGTTAATTAGCCTTAAGGAATTTCTTTTTTTCCTAAACTATATATTCACCAAATTGGTGGCAGTGATAGTGTAAATTTAGAGGAAATGAATTTTTTTTCTGTTAAGGAATGGTGAATAACTATTTAAATAAAAACACTCTGATAAACCAGCTGAAACTCGAATCCCCAACCTCTAGTAACCGGTAAACCAGACAAGACGAGACTGGCACCTCTATCCTCTTGTTCACCTGTGCAGATGCTAGCGTATGAAAAAGTTAGGCATATATTATGCATTCGAACTAGCTTTATTACCCTCACAAGTGGGCTTACGGACAAAGGCGTCTGTATAATCAAGACTGTTTTATCTTTGCTCGGGAGGTCTTTAGCTCAAATCACTAATAAGAAGATTGATCTTTTCCCTATATGCCTATTGTTTCCGATCTCTCTCTCTTCCTTTCCACGTAAATACGGGTACGTTTACTTTAAATTAAACCCCATTAGAGTAAATATGCAGATAGCTCGTACAAGTAATAGGGCGTGAGACAAGGGGGAAAATAAATAGATTGTTTTATTTGAGTTTATTCAAATAAATTACGCAAAAACTCCTCGTTTAACTAAAATTACTTACCATGCGCCTGTTTCACTCAACACTCAATTATTTCACTTATTCCTTAGCGTAGACAATGTATGTTATGTGGTCTGTGATGTGGCCGTGGCAACTATTTATACAGTCTGGTAAAACGTCTCAGGGCATATGATGTTGTAAGATGTGTTAGGTATCATTATAGGTACCAAGGTTCATTATTAACCAGAAAACGTGAACTTATCTGATTTTTAAATTTTTGCCAATTTGTGTGAATCGCCTTAAGGAATTGTCCGGCTCTAAAGATCATGTGTGCCCCAGCTTTTTATATAGAAGAAAAATAAAGGTTATAATTGATGTTTCACGGGGATACAATTAAATATTTATCTAAATCATTCCAGTATAAGGTTTTAACTATTGAAAAAAAGTGTTTTGAAGAATCATTCTTGAATAAATGATATAAGTTTGTGATTAAATATAAATAAAAACTTATTTGCTTCACCGTTTGAACATAAAACAAATATTAAAACCTAGTTTAACAAATTATTAAATAAAATAATCCTTTTAGAGTTTTCCAAGAAATTATCTAGCCATTTTTATTAACTGTTAACGTATTATTCTTGTTTTGATATTTCCAATATCACATATTAAGGAATTTATATAAATAAAATATATAATGAGTAAACTTTAAATTTAATATTAGAAAATAAAAACCGGAACACTTGGATTCGGCCCCAATGTGCTATTCAGTCTCGTGCTGTTTCCAAAGTAATTTGTTTTTGATTATTTTAAGGCAAAGTATTTTGTTATTGTGTTAAAACTAACCTAGATAAAGCTCAGTGGTACAGCATTAGAGTTCTAAATTAAAGTTCCAAGGTTAGATTTCAGAGTTCAAGTGTCATTTTGAAAAATACATTTGTAAAATATCTGTGAATAACATACAGCTTAATAATCATATTATAAGTACCAAATATTGATTGAAGAGATTCATAACCAGGTTAAAAATTCTCCCAGTAAATCTCACTACTATTCCAAGTGACATGATTTGTAGTAATGCCCAACATAAGGTCGGAAATGTTGTGATTTTTGTGCAGATCTATAGATTATGATCCATTTTAGATATCGCTAACATTTTTAATTTCTCTCGATCCCTTGGAGATACTAATATATATATATATATATATCGAACGCCAGATGTTGATAGATGTTGACATTTCACTATCCCTTGAAACTTAAAAAGTAGTTTTCACGATGCCATCTGTCTGTCTCCTTGTGTGTCTATGTGTCTGTGACTTGGCCGGGAACCTAAACAATTTTTACAATTGGGTTTAAACCTATTATATAGGGCTTACATAGCGCATCGTTGAGGGATTTTTGTAATTATACATATAACCATAACATTAAGGGTAGTATTCTGAAGGGCAAAAAATTTTTTTTTAAAATATTTATCTCCAAATCTGCTTGAACGATTATAAATTACAGTTTGTATCCAAGTATTGTTCAACATTACAAACTGAATGGAAGTTCTCATTTTCCTTTAAAAAATGACCTTAGGGGTACTTTACATAAGCAGAGATTTTTAAATTTGATAATATTTCCGTAATTATTTGAGATAATAAATAACTTATCATTGCAAAGTTGTAGTATGTACTATTTAAATTAAAATATATTTTTATAAAACAAATAGTTTCCAAGCTATAAACAAATACATATATTTTTATTAAGATTTTTGACAATTTAAACTATTTGTTTTGTTCTTTGGTGGACAAAGATGTTATTCTTTTCTCCTTTTGTCCATAAAAGTGTAAATTAATTCAATAATGCTCTTTGGTTGAGTGTTTCTGCAACAATGTTTATGATTTCGTTTCACAAATCTTAGGAGTTTCTAGTAAATTTCTCTATATTAAGAAAAAAAAGGTGTGTGCGGTGCACCGTACAATTTATTTTTATGATATTGGGAATCTTGTCTTAATCGAGTCCATCCTATCACCGACTGATATAAATATATGACAACTTCACAATTGAATGTGTTTATAAACTTTGATATGCTATTCCTTAAAGTAAATGCGGTTATTAAAAAATAATTTGTAGAATTATAGAATTTGCGGTCAAAAATTTTTCTTTTTATGAATTTTGCTATCCCCTTTCATTGATTTAAAAAATTTAAATTTTTGGGAAAATATTTTTTGGTTAACATTCATATTTTTATTTAGTGAAGATCTGTTCGGGTATAACACCCAAAATCATTGTTGAAAGGAAACACTTTATGTTTTTAAAGACATATATGTATATATTGTTTGATTATGAATAACATTAAAGAACGTACCCATTAAAAGTTAAATAATGTTTAAAATTGATTTTTAAAACGAGTTAATATGTTTATTGCCCGAATACAACTAGAACTTAAGTTTTAATTTTAATGTGTATACAGATTCTCGATGCATGTGGGGCTGTTATATCCTAAGGGCACACTGAAGTCAAAATAACTTCTACCTGCTATCGAATCACGTACAAAAACCAATATTCTGCCTAGAGTTTTAAAAATTTAGCCAACTTTTGAAGGTTTGAAATATATTTGGTCCAAAAATTGATGAAGACAATTGAGATTGGAGAAGGACACATAATGATGAGTTAAATACCCTGCATTCGCCACAAGACATTGCTAGATTAGTAAATTTTGCATATTTTTGCAGGACATGCAGTGCGAATGGAAGAATCTAGAACTTTGTTCAAGTTATTGAATGGAAAACCCAATGGGAAGAGACCCTTGGAAATACCTAGATATAAATGGGAGGATAGCAGTTTAATAAACCTGAAAGAGATAGGGTGTAATGAGGTGGACTGGATAGAACTAACTCAAGATAGGTATGGGTGGCCTACTTTTGTTAATTGTGGCAAAAAAAAACCTTTGAGTTCCTGATGCCACAGGGTAAGTAAGTGATCTGTTTTGTCATTTAAAAAAGATAACCATTGTTTTATTTTGCCTACAAGTAGAATAAATGGAAGTATGTGAACAATAATAATAGTACGATATTAAAATAAATATTTTATTAATAAAAAATAAGCTACATTCAATTAACATTACACATTCACTTGCCACATTTATTTAAACACTTAAAGTAAGCAACCCGTGGATTTTTCAACGTACGTTAAAACTAATTTGATAATCTCTTACACATTTATATGTTGGTATAATCATGGTGTTTTAGTTTCCTGGCAAGAATTTGTAATCATCAACTAGATAATACACAGGGCATGTTCATAATATAGAAACAAAACTAATTTGAATTAATTTCATTAGAAAAAACTGCTCGAGTATCATTTTTAACCTCATTGCCATCTTTATTTAAAAAAATGATAAACATTTTTATTTATTTTAATGTTATGTGTTTATATTAAGTACGAATAATATAATTTGATTGTCAAACATATATAAATATATAGGTACTTAGTAGTTATATAATAGTATTTTTAGATAACTCTTGATACATTTAATATATTTTGAAAAAAAGAATGCCTCTGTGAACCATCTGGTTATGATCCCTGATTCTGTATCTTGGAGAAGTTATCCTTTTAAGGACGAGAAATATAGATCTAGTGACAATGCAATAGTAACTTAAGGGGAAAGGCTACCGGAGTGCTGAGACGCGTCGCAGATGCTTATAAATAGGTTATTTAAAAAGTGAGATGGTAGACATTGTATACACCACAGTCTAATTTTCATGAGAATGGTCTTATATAACCACTATAAAAGTTATTTGATCTACTTTGATTTATTCATACGTCCAGTCATGTGATATGTTGATCCCACCTTTGATAGATACTATCAATATCTATAGAATATCACAAATATAGTAAGATACTAACAACGTTGGTTTATTTTATTTTCTAAAATGACCCTCCATGAAAATTGGACTGTATTTCATATTGTACTATTTGAACGTTTTATAGAGCGTTTTAAAATGAATTTTCACAGCCTTTTTGTTTTCTTCTTCTCTTAATATGGTGATGTGTAGTATTGCTAGAGTTGAATGGCACACGATCTAGTAAGGTCCCTGTTGATCACTCTGAGCCCCGAGGCGCGTGGCCTCCTCGTACCTGACCTGGGGTCGGTACCCGTCTTTGTCCACCTCGTACTCCACCACCTGCATGCGGCCGTCGGGTAGCACAACGTGGTACATCCCCTTCACGTAATCCTCCTGGCGGCTCTCCTGGTGGCCAAAGTCGTTTCTGGACGCTTCGTCAAACACCTCCCACGAGAACTCGTAGTTGGCCGGCTCCTGCGAGGACAAGGATTCAGATTAGTTTATTTGTTGCCGCAATACACTCTATCGTGGAGGAAACTTAGCCAAACTTTATTGAGAAATCATTTAGGCAAAACTTTCTCACTATACACGGCTAGCCTTTAGCCCCGGCCTCCCCGTTAGTAGCAACCCTCGTCCATGCAATGATCGTCATATGTGATCAGGTAAGTTGTTGAATATAACAGGCTTCTTATATATGTCAGTAGAGGATATGTCTACAGTTTGAAATTGAGTTGGAAATTCTCTGAGTATTAATCATGGCAAGGGCTGAAAAAGTATAATTTTAAAATATGCTTTATTCTCTTTAATTTAATGAGCAATGAATATTTAGTCTTAGGGTTACGTTTTAACACAAGAGATATCACATACGTTATCTAAGAATAAGCGATGAGAAAAAACCTTCTACTCCAACTAATAAATAAATACTCTTAGCTTATACTCCTAATCCAAGATTAACCCTTGTAGTCATGAATTCCAAGAGCAGCCCTTGTACTCCTAATCCCCAATATAATCTCTTGTACTATGACACCCCAATAATAGCCCTTGTGCTGTTACCCTCCAAGATAAGTCCTTGTACTCTTACTCACCAAAAACAGCCCCTGAACTACGTCAAGAACAACCCTTTTGTTGATACTCCCTTAGAGCAGGTCTTGTACTGCTATTAACCAAAGGCAGCACTTGTTCACCTACTCACCAAGAGCAACCCTTACCCCCCCCCTAAAAACTAAAAGTAGCCCTTTTACTCCTACAACCCAAGAGCAGCCCTTGTGTTGCTACTTTCTAAGACCAGCCACTGTGCTGCTACTTACCGAGAGTGAATCGTCGAATTTGTCGTAGCCGGGAGCCCCGGGCACACCGTACTTGGGTTTGGGTCCTCTAGACCTAGACCCGGCGTCAAGAGGAACGTAAGAGTCGACATCTTCCAACCTACCACTAGGAGGACTCAGATTGGTGCTGTAGATGATCGAAGGTGTTTTGGAGACGGCACTCCTGCTGAGGATGGGCGTCGAGGTGGTCGTCGTGGAGCCAGATCTACGTGACGAGAGAGCAGGTGGAGGCGCCAAGGAACCGGTGACGGGGCCAGGGGACAACCGCCCTCCTGCTAACCTCGCTGTGATGGCACCATTGGATGAAGCTATGAGATACGGTCAGGTTTAGTTTATATATTCATTTTACTCACAATGGATTTTAAAATTTATTTCAACCTTATGGTTAGGCACGTGAACTTACTGTCAGGCTCACCTAATCTAGGTTTCTGGTGATGGTGAGGTAGAAGCTTGAATCTCAACCGTGTGTAATGAGGCTGGTTTTTCGTAAATGGTATCCCAATCTCACTACACGCGGATAGATGCAGGTATACCTCCCCTCAATTCTAACTTAATTATATCTACCACACTAGCGTAGTTATAATGCTTATAGTCTTAAGGCCTTAAGGTGAGAGTGTGGGGGACTTGAGAAAAGGTGAGTATTTTAACAGTTTTTATAACAAATTTTTTTTTGTAACAAAATAATCAAATATTGCTCAAGTAGAAATATGGCGTTTAATTTTCTTAACCTGGTGATATCAACGGTTCTTGGATATATTTCATGAGCATAGTGGCATTAGATGACAAACCTTTTAAATTAAGAGAAAAAGTTGTCATTAGATTCTAGAACACTTTTGAACGGTATTCATTATCGGTACCACTGTGTTAAGAAAATTAATCTCTAATTTTCTATTAGAGCAATATTTTATTTATCCTACTTAAGAAAAATTTGCTATCAAAATTGCAAAAACACTGCCCTTAGCTCGGATTACCTAAACTCCCTTCTTAACTCTAATTTGCGGTAGAAAACGAACTCAAAACGAGCTTTAGTTTAATATTGAGTTTATTGAAGAACTTTTTAATAGGATTCACGCCTTACTACTCGTTCAAACTGTCAAAATATTTTCGAACAAATGGGGTAAGAATAAAGAAGGTCGAATTTGATTAAAGTGTACTGGTATCTACTTGGCTCTAGAGGGGTAAGTCATTTAATAAAACAAAATATATCACTACACCCCGTTATGGCTCAAACCTTGACCTGGCGAGGAACAAATTAAAATTACAAAACTGGTGCCATAATCACGTGAATACCGGTGCGGGCATTTTAACTAAATATATTACATTTAATATGAGCGTTCTATTTAAGAGCCCATTTCCCGACTGATCAAAAAGGATACCTCCAACTTCAGTGGCCGAAAGGTCTAACTCCGAGGCATCACTATGGTGTTAGACTGGTTTACTGGTGACGGGGAGATCAGGGCTTGAATCATGGCCGGGTCTTTTGAAAGGTTTTTTTACCCTAAACAGTTTCCCCCTTTCATTCCACACAATTGCAGATAGATTACCTATAAAATGCTACCTTATTCATCCCTACCCCATTAGATTTATTATCAAACATGCTTGTAGTCTGAAAAGATATTAAGAAACGGCGATAAAAACAGCAACAACAAAACAACATGGATATTGTGTCAAAGTGTGGTTTTCTGCACTCTTAACTTGATAACGAAGAAATTGCTATTAGTGAGATAGTTTCATTTATATATTCTTATATTTCAATTTCCTAGTATTTTATTATTATTATTATTATTATTATTATTATTAGCACTGCATCTTACTACCAGTTCGGATTTACGCACTTACGATAATGTGTGCTGATTGTGAGACGAAATGGAGGACCTATAGCTTAATGTGGGATCCGAACCACGGTGGAGGCCTGTCATTACACATATTCACAAGTTGTGATTTATACACGTCTTGTCAGAGGTGAAGGAAGGGTTTGACAATCTGATAAGTCTGTGCCGGGACCGAGGATTGAACCCTGGACCCGCAGCACAGAAGTCCAACACCTTACCCCTAGACCGCCAGGTCCACCGGGTGTTTCATCGAAACATGAAAAAACTGTCACACCGGCCTCAATTCCACTGCCTTCCAATGGAAACTTCAGAAAACCGCACTGCAGTACGATGCGACGCCTGGTACAAGCTATATTACCTACCTATTAGCTACACGCAATCCATCTGTTGAGACCGGCTCTTAACAAACAATGTCTGAGAGGATGGAGATGAGCCTTTTTTTCCCGCTTTTTATACACTCCTTAAATTTTCCTGGTGGTCTCGTTTTTGTGGGTATAGGACAACTTTAATTTGGCGAGGAGGAGTTCAAAATCAAAAGCTTATGACACGATATTATGACTTACAATTATTGAACCCTGATAAATAAAAACATCGTTATTTTATATAATAACAGTGTAACTTTATTTGTGTAAGGATAGAGGGTAAGAAGTAAAAAAAAAAGTCGATTTAGGTATTTTATACTCTCTTCCTCCACAGTTAATGCTGGAAAATTGGAATGATCCTTCTTGGAAAATTTTTGAAAATCACCTTAAGTTTCATTTTAAAAACTTCGGAAAATTTCTGAAGGGATGTGGGTTTTAAATATATTAAACCCATCTTTATGTCCAGCGAACATGAATCTTATCTCAATACCATCTCTAGACTTCCGGGGGAGAATTTTAAAGAAGGATATTAACGACTTTGAGTGACTAGGTCGTAGGTGCTAATGATCTCCGCCTTGTTGAATGCCTGACAATCAATCAAAACCAAATCTTTTGTTTCAAAGAAACATCATTCACGTGCAGTCACAGCATGTAACTCGTAAAATTTAAGGTACATTTATTGGAGTCAGTCGCAGTTGAACCCTGACCTCACCCGATTAATCTTAACATCAAGCCCACTTTTAATAAGAAGCTAACGTCAACCAAGGTTCGAATGTATGGGGTTTTATCTCCACTTCTTTCATTGATAATGTTTATTTTTCAACATTTTAACTTTCCAACTTGATTCCAAAATTGAGATCTTGTAATATTTCTCAAAATTAGCATTTCTCAACGTGTTTTCCTGTGATCAGAAACTTGATACGCATTACTGGCCTTAGAATGAACGATTTTTTTAGGCATCACGTTTTACTACCCATCGAGTTGTCTCATATTTAAATACTCTTATAGGTTGGTGAATAGTTAGGTAGAATCCATCGGGCGTGTACCCGCATTTGTGTAGAAGGAGAATGGGAAATTGTTTAGCAAAAAAACACCTTAAGTACATCCAGATGGGCTGTGAGCCTTGAACTCTTCGTCAACGGGAAACCAAAACCAAACTATCTTGCTTGATGTCTAGCCACACGCTCACTGACATGATATATATATATTTATATATATAAATGATATATATATTTATATATATAAATGATATATATTTATATATATAAATGATATATATATTTATATATATAAATGATATATATATTTATATATATATTATTTATATATATAAATGATATATATTATTTATATATATAAATGATATATATTATTTATATATATAAATGATATATATATATTTATATATATAAATGATATATATATTTATATATATATATATATAAATACAACTATTGAAAGATCCATGTTTGGTGGAAACCGATTGAAGGAATCCATTTTAGATAAAGAAATAACAGGTTGAAGCATCCATTTGAGATAAACAAAAAATAGGTTAAAATAATCTATGTGAGTTATTTAAACATATTGTAAGGATACATGTGTAGTTAGAAACAGATTATAAGAATCCATATGGGGTTAACAAACACTCTTATGAATAAGCCTAAATGTTAAGACTATTCTTACCGCTCGGAGATCCGTACGTGGATGCTGGTGGAAGTCCGTTGAACCTTCCGGTCGGCGGGATGACTCCAGAGAAGGAGCTGAGGTCCAGGAGGACAGGAAGTGCTTGACCTCTGGTCGGTTTGACTCCTGACCTCTGCTGACCTGGGGGAAGGTACTGTTGTGATGCAGAGGGCTTGGCCAGAGTGAAGGACACGAGGACTGCTACCGCTATAAGCTTCATCTGTACACCGCAGAAAAAGATGTTGAACCGAACAATTCGTGAGTATCATCTTCTGTCATCTGCGCTTTTACCTGTTTGTCCGATAAAACTGGTGATTCATCTACTGATTTATATTTTAATAAAAGTATGATCATGGTGGGTGTCAGGTTTCTTGCAAAGCGTCATGACTTAAAACATAGCCGTTTATCTTATGACTTTATTGGTTTGAATCCCAGAGCAGGTACATAGCTAAAGAGAGAGGCATTCCTCCTATCCCCCCTCCCTGCCACCGAAATGTAAACCAATATACATAGAATAAAAATATAAAATTTCAAAACATAAACTAAATAGTTAAGTTGCACTATTATTGGCTCGTTTTGATAGTACCTATAAATATATTGTCATTAATGCTCATACAATCGTTTGAGTAATACAATGGTATAAGGCATTACGTGTCAGCTTCAGCAGCCTATTTACGTAACAATCAACTTCACAAACTATAATGGTTATAACATTAATTTGTTTTTAGATAATTCAGCAAATATTTAAAATCTCCAATAAATTATCTATTAGTAATTAAACCAACTTTTTAAATGATAAAGTATATTCGCGCTTGTCGTGTTGAAGCTCGACTGCTGAGTACGGGGAGATCGAGGTTCGAATCTCGGTAGGGTGAACTGGGGGGGGGGGTCCTAAATGGTTTTTGCCCTCTCCCTCCACGCATGTGGATGTGGGTTCACTTCCTCTAATTCAACCTTCCCAATTCCTAATCCATTAGAGTAATTAGTACTTAAAGCGTATAACCCGAACGGGTAGTAAGACGCGGTTCTAAATATTATTATTATTTAAGATTAACTTTTTACCTGAATATCCGAGAACAAACACAATATAAAATGTGATGCTTTTAAAAAAAATGTAAGTTGTTGAATTAAAGTAATCTAAGGATCTATTTAATGCAGAATTCTATTTGAATGGTATACCCACGTACCTTTTATCAACCACACTCGTAAATTCTTAGAAATCTTAGCTTATACTTCTCATATGAGAACTGGAGAAATGGATGCCACTCTGTATCTCTTCAAGCCTTTTATACTTGCTCTCAATCCCCTACTAGAATAGGTTTAAAACGATTACCTTTGACATTGTTGACACAGCTAAACCATTTTAACAAGACATTTCATAACATAAAGACATCTGTCTACGTGATGTAAACAAAGGTTTACTTACACTTCTGTAATGAACTGTAATTTGAATGGCCTTGATTTGGAACACACCCATATATACATTGTAACAATCTTTATATTTATTCACTTGAACGATGTTTTTTTTTTAATTTGAAGAGTTCTGTTTTTGGTACTGTTTTTCGCAATTTGACCATACGATTTGTAACTTAAATATCTTGTTTAAAGGCGTTGGTAATGTTGTTAGATGCATCTGTAAGCTACAAGTTTCTTTTTTTGTTGTTGTTCGAACTAACATCAATCTTGGAAATATTACCATGTGAACCACAAACGCGGCTCATCTTTGTCTGCGGTATATTAAGGAACCACATATTTCCTCACGGTTAAACCGAGCTTAAATAAGGTGACATTGCTAGGTCGAGTTAATTAGAACGTAACGCAGCTGAAGTAAATCAACCAACCGAATGGTAGGTTGCGTTTCATAATCAAGTTCTTATTTCAAAGGTACATCGAATAATTTTAAGTTAAAAATAACTATAATAAGCTTTGAACTAAGAGTATATGGCTTATAAATCGGAAAAAGAAGGTACTCAAATATATATTTCTTGCTTTAAAATATATTTTCTTATTTTAAATAATTATTTAGTATTTTAATGTTATGACATTGCGTCTTACTACCCGTTTGGGCTATATGATTACGTACTAAAACGTTAATATTTTTAGAGATGAGGTAGATTATATTTAGAGGAAATGTAGCTTCATTTGCGTAGAAATAACGTGGAAAACCATTTTATAAAATCCATCCCAAATACACCCGAATGCGATTCGAACCTTGATCTCTCCATCATCGGAAGTCTAGTCTACTGTGAGGGTAGTGCGTTAGAGCACGCGACCACCAAAGTGGATAAAGATTTGGCTTTCTTGCTCTAAATTTTATATAAATTATATTAAAGTCAAACTTTTTAATATATTTACTGGTCCATGCTATCTACTTAATTGCACTATTTGTAAATTGATGTAAAAATAAGCGTTTTAGAAGAAATATGCCCGCATTTGCCTGTTAAATAAGTAAAAAACCATCCTCAGTACACACCCGGGTGAGTTTCGATCCCAGATCTCATCACTGGCAATTAATACTAAACGAACTTAACGTTCAGTCCACTCACTACCTGATGCGGTTAGGGGTAAAATTAAGACTGCAAAATTTATTTACCTTTTGTCACAAAATTTTATAATTATCTGCGAACAATGTTAAGGCACCCAAAACAAAATTTATTTGGTATTTGTAAATCATTGTTAGCTCATCAAATATCACTAGGATTAAATATATTAGTAATTAAGAATAAACCCATACCATATCGTATTTTACCATACTAGTTAAAGTGCGGTTCATTGTACCAAATTTGTAAAGGGTTATTTATTTCATGATTCAATTAAAGATATCCTAGATAACATATTTTCAAAACCACTTCCTTTACTATAGATCCATTACTGGCTTGGGTCAGTTTTTTTATTCAAGCCATATATTTTCCACTACCGGCTTGTGAGGCCTGTCGTAGCTGCATGTGCCCTATAATTTAACCTAAGACCAGGCCGTTAATTCGTCACTGTGAAATGGTAAACCCACATTTCACCAATAATTAATTTTTCAACCATGCCAAGAATCGAACCTGGGACCCTTAACTCGATAGACAAACACGCTACCGACTGAGCTAAGGTGTTGAAGTCCACCACCATTTTGAGTTAAAATAAATATCACCGTGCCATATAAAATATATTCATTAACTACATACATTATCTATAAACAAGAACAAGAGTATTAATAAATACTGTTAATTAATACGTTTAGCACGTATTATTATCAAATGATATTCAAATAGAAGACGAGTACTTAAAATAAAAACATATCATTTTTAAACTAAAAATATATTGAGCTATTATCACATGACATTAAGGTGTCACTCTCGCAAAAGACTGAATTGTCGATTACAATGAGGTTGAGGTTAGAATCTCGGCTAAGTACACTAAGGTAAGTAGTGGAGGTTCTACATTGTGTTTTTTTTTCATACCTACCACTCAATTATGTGGATGCGAGTTATTTAAGCCATCCTCGTACTTCCAAACCCTCGTATTTTCAACAAGAAAAATTATAAATGGTTAATGGCTCTGCTGATTCATCTAACATTTCACCGGAAAGCGTTATAATTGTGAATTGAAAGAAACGGGCCTAAGAATCAACTCGTTTAACGGCTGGTTTTTTTAAAACGCTGGGTCTAACTACCTGTTAGGGATGTACGCATTCGTTTTAATTACGCTAATGTTTTAGGGATGAGAAATTTAAAATTTAGGGAAAGTATATTAACATTTGCGTAGAGGTATAGTGGAAAATCATTTATAAAGAACGTCCGTCAGTACATCTGACCTCTTTTATATTATCGCTCATGAGCTTAGCGACATTAGATAGGATTTTTTTTTTAATGAGAGGAAAAAGTTGCCATTTCATTTCAAGACACACTTGACATATATTTAAGAATACTTGATATCATTATACCCGGCTCGATGGCGTAATTATCTAACGTGCTAGTTTCGCGTTGAGCTAGACTGCAGAATACAGGGAGCGAGAGAGAATTTTGAATCGGGTGGACTAAGGTGGTTTTTCTTAAATAATTTTCCGCTCTACCTCCATGCAAATTGCATCCCCACCTTAAGGAAAAGTGCTTGATAGATTTTAGTTATGTAGACACAGGACAGAAAACATTGGTGGTCTAAGTTCTCTTACAATAGAAATGGACCTGTCGCAAGACAAAACAGCCAATAATAATGCTTATTTATTCTCTTTGCTTACATATTTGTGGTAAATCAATCTTTGAATCACAAAAGGCTTTAGTGTATTGATACACTTTATAAAATGAATTGTGGAATGTTTTAATCAGCTGGGCCTAAAGTAAATTTTAAAATAATAATAATAAAATATATTTAGTTTTTTTTAAGGTATTTGAGATTGTTTTTATTTCCAATGCCAATCAAAAGAGAATCATTCTGCAGGTGATTGATTTTATGAAGGATAACCGGAGGAGCCATGTCGTGAGAAGAAATGGTGTACTAAGTGATGTCATAAATGGCAAGGTAGAATAGTGAAGCGGGCCAGGAAGACTACGAATGCAATTGATTGATTAGCATAAATAAGTAAAAACGAAAAAGTTTCTGGGTATAAGAAAGGAATATACTAATAGGACGGTTTGGAATTCTCACTGTAAACAAGACAACGCATCTGTTAAAACAGAACATCTTTTGAATAAAAATTTTCACTAATAGTTCATTTTTATCTAAATCTTATGTATAGGTTTTAAAATGTCTTATCCTGTACATAAAAGCTTAAGCTCATATGTATATAAACCTGACACAAATTTATAGCTTTTTTTTTACACCAAGTCTTACTACACGTTCGAGAGCTCCGCAATAAATCTAGGTTAGAATAATGAAGACGGGAATTAGTAAATTCACCAGCGAGACTTGAAAATATTTTAGGAAAAAAAATAACAACTTAACACCTGGCCTATATTCAAAACTAAACCTCTCCGTCAGCGTCAAACCAGACTAGACTAGATTAAGGTTTATTTGTGTGCCCACAGACTAGGTAAAGTCACTAAATAGTTGTATAATGGTGAAGTTATAGTAAATAATTAATATCAAAATTGTCTTCAATATGCTTTATGAATCATGAATGATGTGCCAAGCTACATGAATGATCACATGGTCTAAGAAGTCACCTTCTTAATCGACTGGATTGGTTGTGATAGGTAGATCAGGATTTTAATTACAGTCAGATACACAGAGATACATTTTTTTCTGAAGTGGGTAAATATTCTTTAAATTCTACCTTACTCATCCCTATCCCTGTTATTTAAATGTGCGATCAGAACAACTGGGATTGAGACTTGGTGCATAAGAAAGAAAAAACAATTAACAAGTGCTTTTATTATTGTTTGTTTAAACTAGGTATAGTTCTATCAATGAAAGATACTATAATGCAGAATAATTTTTCTTGAGAGATAATCGAAAGTCACTTTAATCTCTGAGCTAATCCATCAGTTACACGAATCATCCAAACAACCTTACATAGCTTCTGTAGAGAGAGAAAGAACGTGTCATATAGTATGGAGCAAGACCATCACACACACACTCTAGTACATCACAGCTATTACATTCTAATTCACCCTGGTACCATAAAACCCACACATTGGATCACCCCCACTCCACTTCCCCTTCTTTCCCTCTCAACTTCATCTTGTCCATACACTCATATCAATTTATTACTTTTGTTATTAATTTTATAATCTGGAGGGATAAATGGTCATGAGCTTAAAATATATAAATACGTGGATCATCTTCAGTTAGAAGCACAGTTCACAACTTCTCCTTTTACACAAAGGAGCCTTTTAGGATAACTCATCATGGCAAAGGTAAGGGTAGAAAAATCGACAGATAATTTATTTTTGGGAGTCGTTTCCAAATTTGTCGAATAACCATATGATATAAAGCGTAGAGGGTAAATAAAATAACACGAATAACAATTTTGTAAATATGTTATTAAATATACAACTTGACAGTACCTTAATAATCAACCATATATTTTCTCTAGCTTTGTTTGAGCTAGATTAAAAATGTAGTGTTTGTTTACCGAAATAGATAAATTAGTTTCAAATGAATATTTTGTTTTAACTACTTTGAAATATCATATAATTTACAAAATTGTTTACAGTTTAGGTCACAACCAAATGATAAAATATGAAGAACTAAGATTCAAACGAAATTTTAGTTAATTCTTTTATAGATTAATCAATTTTTATAGCTTGATGGCTGTTTTGTAACAATAAATTTAGGCTTAACTGTACATATATTCTGCTAGAAATTTATAATATAATAAATTCCCAAAATCAACCACTATTTATTTAAGCTAGTATTAAAATATCATGGCTATATATACAATTCTTTTTTTTTAACGCCGCGTTTTACTATCCGTTTTGGGTTATACGCTTATGTAATAACTACGCTAGTAATTTTAGTGATTATGAAAGCAATATTTAGAATAAATGTGCCCATATTTGCTAAAAACAGAAATAGTGAAAAACCATTTTGGAAAAAGCATCTCAGTACACAGCAAAGTACTGGCTATAGTAGCGACTTATACAATGTGACCACTGAAGCGGGTGACAAATCCTTATTAAAACGTGTAATTTGTTAAGTATGGGAAAATTTGGGAATTTAGTTTATCAACCGAACGTTAAAAAATTAAATATATTAATTCACAGGTATTTATATATTATTTTAAAAATGTAATTACTCATATTTTTTAATGAAAATAATGAGTGTTTACACTATAGCTAAAAATCAATATTGACTTTCAATAAAATGACTAGTATATTGATTTTAAAACAATTTAGATGGTTTATAAAACGTTTTATATATGTATATTAAAAAAATTAAATGTATTATTTTATCTAGCTAGACACATATATAAATTTTTTTTTATAAAAGTAGATTAAAAAGATACATCTTAACAGATAAATTATAGTTAAACACCTTAAAAATCTACAAAATGATGCACATTGATGTTATTTAATAGAAGCGTAACAAAATACCAAAATAAAAACTTTCAGACCGTTTGCGTACCATAAGTTGGTTTTGAAATAATAGCTGTCAGCAGTAGTGTCTAGATTTCAGAAAAATAAAACCAAGATATATAAAATATATATCATCAATAGTATCTTCGACACATGAGTTATCATTATTATTATTAGCACCGCGTCTTACTACCCGTTCGGGTTATACGCACTTACGCAAATGTGTAATGGTAGGGTGATTGTGAGATGAAATGAAGGACCTACAGTTTAACGTGGAATCCGAACCACGGTGGAGACCTGGCATTCCTCACATTCACAAGATGTCTTGTCAGAGGTGAAGGAAGGGTTTTGAAATCAGATAAATCTTTGCCGGGACCTGGGATTGAACCCCGGCCGTCAGCATAGAAGTCTGACACCTTACCTCTAGACCACCAGGTCACCATACGTTATCAATTATTTAAAAATAAAATTTAGATCGGCCAGAAAAAAAATGTTGGAATAGTTATCTAAAATGTCGGTTTCGATATTGAAAGTTTAAATTTGATAGTATAAAGCACGAAGAAAATGCTCTTATTTAATTAAAAGAACAGTTTGTTGGAAGTCAATAAATTAAAATTGTTTTGTAAAATTAGCTCTTCACTGAATATTTTAAAAATTGGTAGCTTTTAGACATATCCTTGGTGAATTTATTAGCTCTAATATCTTTGAAATAAAGATGAAAATTGGTATGAAATAACTGGAATTACTGTAGAAAGGAATTATTGGATCACGCTTTAAACATATAGATTTAAAATAAAAATAAACTGTTGGTTTGTATCTAGTTGTGCACAAGCTTTTGAGAAAAGGATAATAATAAATGAATGTGGGGAATGCCAGGCCTCCACCGTGGTTAAGATTCCACGTTAAACTGTAGGTCCTCCATTTCATCTCATCAATCACCCTACCATTACACATTAGCGTAAGTGCGTATAACCCGAACGGGTAGTAAGACGCGGTGCTAATAACAATAATAATCTATCAATGATACACGGAATTTTAGATAATTTAATGAGTTAAATATGAGATAATTTTTATAAGAAATATACTCTTATTTGTGGGGAAAAGATAAGGAAGACATTTAGGAAAAAAAAACTTCATTTAACCTAGCCGGGATTCGAATCAAAACCTCCCTGTCATAGAAGTGATTGGGGTGATTGAACCATCGTCGTAGAAAAATAATACTCAGAAAAGAATTAAAAAACTAAAATGTATTTCAATATCAATTTAATATGATTAAGAAAAATGATCTATACATATCTTTTAAACCAAATATAGGCCTATATTCTGTTATCTGTGTCTGTTTATTTAATCTGGTGAATTCTTACCCAATTAAAGTTAAAATATTATGTACTAATTACGTTAATGGTTTTAAGAATGAGAAAGGTTATAATTAAAGGAAATATTCCCTCATTTGCGTGGAACGGGAGAAGGGAAACTATTTAGGAAAAAACACCCTTAGTATACCCGAATGAGATTTGACCCTCAATCTATCCATCCTCAGCAGTCTAGTCTACTGTGGTCACCGAATTGGATGTCTCTTCATTGAAAGCATCAAAAATGTTAACATACTTCTGATTCTTTTCAGTAAATAATGTTCATGTTTCGTTTGTTCCAGATATTCCTGCTAGCAGTCATCTTGGCGGTGACTGGGGTGATGGCCGAGCCTCCAGTGGATCGGGAATATCTTCCTCCGGGCAATTCCAGGTTTGGGGGGTCTTCCGATAGGGGTTCGACTGCCCTTTCTACTCAGTATGGTGCTCCTGATGCTAGCAATGCCCAATTTGGTGTTGCTCGATTCGGTGGTGCTAATGCACTTTCTTCTCAATATGATGCTCCTTCCCCTGCTGGTGGTGCTCGATTCAGGGGTGCTGGTTCACCTTCCTCCCAGTATGGTGCTCCTTCCGCCAATGGCGTTGCTCGATTCGGTGGTGCTAAATTACCTTCTTCTCGGTATAGCACTCCTTCCGCTTTTGGTGGTGCACGTTTTGGTGGCGCTAGTTCACCTTCTTCCAGGTATGGTGCTTCTTCCACTAATGCTGGTGCTCGATTAGGTGGTGCCAGTTCACCTTCTTCAAAGTATAGTGCTCCTTCTGCTAATGGTGGTGCTCGTTTCAGTGGTGCTAAATCTCCTTCTTCCCAATATAGAGCACCTTCCACTGCTGGTGGTGCCACGTTTCGTGGTGCTAGTTCACCTTCTTCCCAATACGGTGCTCCTTCCACTGCCGGTAGCGCTCAATTCGGTGGTGCTAACTCTCCTTCTTCCCAGTATGATGCCCCTTCCACTCTTGGTGGTAATCGTTTCGGTGGTGCTAGTTCACCTTCTTCCCAGTATGATGCTCCTTCTGCTGTTGGGGATGCCCAATTTGGTGGTGACAGTTCCCCTTCTTCCCAGTATGGTGCTCCTTCCGCTGCTGGTGGTGCTCAATTCAGAGGTGCTGGCTCACCTTCTTCCCAGTACGGTGCTCCCGCTACTAATGGTGGCGATCGATTAAGTGATGTTAATGCTCCTTCTTCTCAGTATGGTGCTCCCTCCGCTGCTGGTAGTGCTCGATTCAGGGGTTCTGGTTCACCTTCTTCCCAGTATAGTGCTCCTTCCACTAATGCTGGTGCTCGGTTCCGTGGTGCAAACTCTCCTTCTTTCCAGTATGGTGCTCCTTCTACTGCTGGTGGTGCTCAATTCAGGGGTGCTGGTTCACCTTCTTCCCAATACGGTGCTCCTTCCGCTGCTGGGGGTGCTCAATTCAGGGGTGCTGGTTCACCTTCTTCCCAGTATGGTGCTTCCTCCACTAATGGTGGTGCTCGACTAAGTGATGTGAATGCTCCTTCTTCTCAATATGATGCTCCTTCTACTGCTGGTGGTGCTCGATTCAGGGGTGTTGGTTCACCTTCTTCCCAGTATGGTGCTCCTTCCACTAATGCTGGGGCTCGGTTCCGTGGTGCAAACGCTCCTTCTTCCCAGTATGGTGCTCCTTCCGCTGCTGGTGGTGCCCGATTTGGTGGTGCTATATCCGACAAAATTGAAGGCTATGCTTCGTCTCGTGGATCATTCAATGCTGACGATGACATGTCTGTGAGTTACATTCCAATTATGTATGCATACCTAAGAATGTAATAATTTAGATAATTAATTCTCAACGTGTATTAAGTGAGGATGAAGGTGTTTGCGATGTGTAGGAATATGGAATTAAATAAGTACCTAATATTTGGGAAAGTAAAGAAATAGCGAATTTAAACAAAATAATTAAAATACTTTATGACCGTTTTTATTAAATATTTATATGAGAAAGCTTTTTCTACACACATATTTCTTAAAAACAATCAAAATAAATTAGTTAAGTGTAAAAGTCAGCTAAAGGTCCAGATATTCAACAAAACTTAAAATTAATTATTTAAAAACACAAGCATTGTATTATGTTTATATTGACGACTATCAACTACATTTCATAATTGTGTGTGTCAATATTTTACATTCATGTTAAAAAATAAAGTGGCTCAACCTAATATTCGAATTTAATATTTGACTATTGCCATCGCTATAGAATTTTAGTTTAAAAGCTGTGTTTCTTTGTAATTTAGATGCCCGTAAATGAAATATTATTCACAACTATCAGTTTATTGGCGTTTTTCACTTTTTTTATATTCAGATTTTAACCCAAGTCAATAGAGTACCCACAAATGTGTAATTTCGTAAAAAAAAAATCCGTTGCAGTTAAAGGTTTGAAAACAACTGGCTTGGATAACAAATAGATAGATATATTGTTTAGGTTCATTCATTAGATGGATATACCTAATTTTATCTTCCTTCTTATTGAATTATTATGTTTAACTGCCAATAAAAATAGTATTAATACCTTACGTCTACCGCAAATAAACGGAAGACTATTGCACAAAGGATAGTGTGTTGATAATCTTGGTTCAAACTTTGTTGAGGCCTCAATTTTTTTTTTTACTTGTGTATTGTGAAATGTGATCTGCTATATTAAGGGAGCTGTTTTATGCTGATATATATTTGTGAGTAGAAAGTAAACGTTATATAGCATTAACCTGAGTAAAAAAAAATCAAATCTAGTTTGAACTGCTGAAAACCCTCTCTGAGCCTCTCCAAGGGATTAATTGTTTTATGACGTCAGTGGTAAAGTTATCTGGTAGGAAAATATAAATTATAGATAAATATGATAAAAGACGTACAATATATTATTTTAACATTCGTGTTAGTTACTTTAAGAACTCACCTCATGACCAATTAACCTTTAAATTATAAAAGTCAGATGTTTCTCCATTCTTCCCTTGAATTGAAATCATATACAAATATTTTTAAATTATGTTGTAGTTTTTTAAATATATTAAAAGTCTAACTGGTCTTAATCCTACCATATTTTGAGAAATATTTATTGAATATCTAAGATAGGTGTTGTCTGGTAGGTGAGACATGGTCTTGATAAACTATTATTTAAAACAAAGGTTTTACTTTCCTGTAGGAATAATGTGCTAGTGGGTTATCCATAAACTACTTAACGTTGTTGGGAGAGGAGTAGGGGGAAGCTCTAATTTCTACAAGATGGAAGGGTGGGTATATCACAGTGTGACGTAACACAGATCATATACTTTTTAATGTTGAAGCAATAATATTATTTTTCATGTTTTCACCATTGGTTAAAATAATTACAGTACTTACTATGCTCTGTATTATTATATCTGAGTCCTTCTTTTAGTATCATAAAATGTCCCTGATTAAATAATGACTTTTACTCTTCATGTAAAAAGTTACATAGAGCCGGTTGGCGAGGGGGCATACTAACTATATATATATGGTGTTACATGGGTAGTGGATGCTCAAAAAAATAGGTAGGAAAAAGCGTAACGTGGTTTATGGATGCAAGCTATTATGTGTCGATGAATGATGGATCCTTACTTGCGAGGGAAAATTTAAATTCAAGACCTTTTTAGATAAATATGTTGTCAACATAAAACTAAATATACCGTCGACAGTTTCAACAGATAAGCCCTTCAGTGTTAACCTCAGCTGCCCATCATAGCTTTGGTCATACTAGGATAGTATTGTACAGTTTCTTTTAGTAATCAGTTTATAGTAGACCAGGCTAATAGCATTAATCGTACCTCTGACAGTATTTGTTGCTTACGGTAAGGACGCTATACTGATGGTGTTAGAACATTTTAGCCAGTCCAGCACAAGTACAACCCTTGCTCAGTCATACTTTGAGCACTCTTTCACTAGTCCTACAAACCAGTATATCTAATATAGAAGTTTCCTTGCCACCCAGTATACCACTGCTCCTGTTACTACCACTAGGAGGTAAGACTGTACACAGACATAACAGGGCAATCCCGTCCCCTTAATATTTCCCATTCTGACCCTTTTAACGTTAAATATAAACATTTGGTCACAATTGGCAATCTATAGCATGGGAGAAGACTAACTAAAAACTTATAATCACCTGTACCTTCTCCCCACAGGAGCCCGCGAACTACGAGTTCTCGTACGAGGTCCAAGACGCCGAGTCCGGCAACGATTTCGGACACAAGGAGAGCCGCCAGGGCGAAGATACCCGTGGGTCTTATCACGTCCTCCTATCAGACGGCCGCAGCCAGATCGTCGACTACGAGGCCAACCAGGACGGCTACAAGCCCATGATCCGCTACGAGGACTCTGGAGTCGCCGGAGGAGCGAACGGACAGGGGTATTCTCGATCAGCTGAAGGACAAGGGTACCCTGGATCAGCTAGAGGTCAAGGATACTCTGGAAGTTCTGGACAAATGGATTCGACCTCTGGAGGATACTCTAGGGGGGCTGGACAAGGCCCTTATTAAGTTTATCCATCAGTTGGAGAGTTCCAAGGAGAAACATTGCAAGGGAGTATCATCAGAACCTGTGATATTATTAGGATGTTCTTATAGTTGACTTCGACGCAAGATCTTCAGGATATATACAAGAATTGGTCAATTTTAAGTATTAATTGGTAATCACAATATTTTATTATATGGCATATGCTACGTCTAGTTAATAGAAAACAGATCAGTATTATTTTGACTAAAGGCAAACATTATATAAATAGAATTTTGTTAACACTCTATATAGTCATGCTACTATATTTCTACGTGATCATTGATGATTTATTTTACTTTGCAATGTTTTTATTAAAGAGTACCATCGAAAAACAAATATTGTTCCATGTGAAAATACAATTACTAAGAATTTTGTACAATGTTTGTTAAATGTTAAAACGCACTTGTAACATTTAATTTAATTATAATGTATATCTATTTATTTTGTATTATTTGCTAAATAATAAAATAATATTACGAACAAAATAATGTTTTAGCCTGATCTTATCTTATCCCATCTTAGCAAAAATATGTTTTAATGTTATGAAACAAACATTATTTTAATTCGTGGACACTAAATTTTCCACAAAATCAATATAGTTTTTAATATGTTTACTTAATTAAATGATCAGATGACGCATATCCAGATACACCTTCAAATAACGTATATAGCTTAACTTTAATCCAAGATTTTAAAACAGTGAAAAAACCAATAAACAGTAGGCGGCTAGTCCGAACGGTTAGATGCGGTGCTCAAAACAACTTAGATTACATTAATGAGTTATAATATTCTTTATCAGGCGTGTCAAACTCGCGTTAAATTACTGAGGCGGTTGCATTAAAAGAATCAAATTATTCTCATTATTTCAAGTAAAAATAACTTAGACTAAGATTAAGCTTATCCTTTTATTACAAAAATAGAATTAATATATGTATCAATAGGATTTACTTTCCATTTTGTTACCAGACATTTTTGGAGTTTCTTTCAGGCATTCATTAAAAAAAAATACCCTTTGGGAATTTGATGAAATTCAATGTAGCCAAGTAAAACAATCCCAAACGACGTATTTCTACAACTTTGATTTAAAAAAAAGGAGAATGCGGCCGCATTTAATGCGGGTTCATCATAATGTTCGTGGACCATAAAAAATTATGTATCGAGTATCAAGTTTGACATATCTATTCTATATATAATTATTTGTAGAAGCATATGTGAAAAAGAAAAACATAAAGAGTTTTGAGAATCAAAGAACATGTAAAACTCAGTGTATGGATTTTGTTGAAGCGAAGGTAGTGTGCAAGGATAAGGAAGTGTGGGGAATGTTAGAGAGGATAGATTAAGTATGAAGTTGCTGTTTTTTGAGCTGTATGCAATGTTTCTTGCCTACTCTGTAAAGGAACGGCGTAATAGGTATGTATAGTATACAGGTTGTTCAGTAACCCATAGCCCAAACTGCACATATAGCTTGTTTGAACCTAAATTAATACGAAATCCTATTACACTTACATCCGGAAAAATATGCGAATACAATTAAATTGTGTTTAAAGTTTCAGCGTCTAGTGCCAGAAGAGCAGAGCTGTTCAAGCATGCATGTAACACAGGTTTCATAGGAGTAAGGCGCACGAGACTGCACATGTAATAATGTCAAGCGCTTTCCATGAAGTAGGACCGTTAAAGATGACCCTCAGAACGTATTCTCATTTCTAAACGGATGGGTTTGGTGTTTAATATTATTATTATTATTATTTAGCACCGCATCTTACTACCCGTTCGGGTTATACACTTTAAGTAATAATTACGCTAATGGATTAGGATTTGGGAAGGTTGAATTAAAAGAAGTGGACCCGCAATTGCGTGGAGGGAGAGTGGAAAACCTCACCCGACCGAGATTCGAGCCTCGATCTCCCCGTCCTCAGCAGTCGAGCTCAACACGACTAGCGCGTTAGCCAACTACGCCAGCGAGGCGGGTGTTTAATATTAATTGGGGTATGTTCTGTTACCGTGATCCGAAATGTTGAGGACTAGTGGCACGCGTCCAACTCCTTGGACACAATTCAATGGTATTAATATAGTTTTCCGGATGTAAGTGTATAGGGGTTTTGTATTAATTTTGGGTTCAAACAAACTATTTGTGCAGTTTAGGCTATAAGTTTCTGAACACCCTGTATATGTAAATGTATAATAAAACAGTTTAATGAAAAAAACCACAAAGTGTTATTTTTATCTATCATTCTATTTTAGTCTATTTATTAACAAACATTGATAGATATCTGGATTTTATCACTAACACGTAAGATGTTTATTAATCTAAATACATGTGTAAAATTTTTGTTTGAATTAAATACAGCATTTGTTTAGATATTAAGCGGCAAAAGATTCAAACAAATGTTTTCCTAAACCTATAAATACAAACGCTCTGTTTAATATTATTTTTGATTTGTTGAATAAAATAGCTAGAGTCTAAATTTTTTCGCCATTAAGTATTACTAAGCCATATTTTCTTTAATTTTGTTCTTTAAAAATATGTTTCTAGTTTCTAAGTGATGACAAAATACACTATACAAGAAATACTCAATATTACAGCAATACTATTATAAACAAGAAATATTAAGTTTAATCTTACTAAGGAATCCTCAGGGTAGATGAGTGGATTAAATCCCTCACTCTGGCCTAGGATTCTCAGCATTTTTAAGTTTAGTTCTAGTTTTTTAAATTTTATTGAAGAATAGATTTTTTAAATATAAAATAAAGGTTTACTTTGTTACTATAAAACAATACATGTGTCACACTTGTCTATTTTTCGCAATATCCGAAATTTACAAATTGCCCCAAACAAGTGTGAGTCACTTCCATGATTCGTGAGTCACGGGTTAATATAGGTAAATAAACCAGAAAACATCTGGTCACAAACGAAATAAAAAAGGAATGATAATAATCAAATAAGACTTTTAATATAAAGAAAACTCTATAGAACCTGTATATTAAATTATGACCATACAAATGTAAATTTAATGAGATGATCGATAAAGCCTATTATTGTATCTTAAGGTTTTTTTATACTAAAGGCTAGAGTTACACCTTTTATATTATATATATTACAAGAAAATCTTTTTTAGTTTATAGACCAGAAGATAACAGGTCATGGAATCCAGTTTGAACCACTCTGGCTTAGATTATTACTATTTAAATTTAGCACCTAGTGACTTATTGAACCACATCTATTTGGAAACCATCTGAAAGCTCATGCTAAATTATCACATACGCTTTTTTTTTAAGTTGGGTGGGATACTATATTAAGCCTATATATGTATAAGTATTATTAAAATATAAGAAGGCAAGATATACAAATTTACCTTATCATAAAATCCAAATGGCTGAGCGTATCGAGGCTCTGTTTTAAGCCGACCATTTGAAATTTTTCTGTATGTTTATTATTATTATTAGCACCGTGTCTTACTACCCGTTCGGGTTATACGCACTTACGCTCATGTGTAATGGTAGGGTGATTGTGAGATGAAACGAAAGACCTACAGTTTAACGTGGAATCCGAACCATGGTGGAAGCCTGGATTTCCCCACATTCACAAGATGTCTTGTCAGAGGGGAAGGAAGGGTTTGGTAATCAGTTCTGTATGTTGTATTTGATCCATGATAAATGATTAGTTTGTGGATCAATTTTAAAGAAATTTGTCAGGAACATTTTTTGAACCTAGTCATAACAATGTGTGTATATGTTTTTTTTTAATATTTCGAACGTCATAAGCCGTACTAACAACGGTTATTCTCTATGAATATAACGTATTGTTTATTTTATTTATTTGAGATAGTAAACGAGTACTTTCTGAACCGACTGATTATATCAGTACAAGAAAATTTCTATGAGTGAAAATGAAAACGGCTTCCAATATTACTGTGTCCCAGGGATCTTTTACATACCACAATTGACTTGGGACTGGTGGCTTTAATTCACCTTCGAAGGAAGTTGTGTTATTTCAAGCTACTAATTTGTATAGTTGTTTCTGCCACATCCTGTAGTTTGTCTCACCGATGATTGGGAGGTCAAGGCTCCAATCCCTTTTGTATGCATTGAGGGTGAAGTTTTCTAACAGGAAAGTTTGGGTACATTTTTTAAAAAGTCATATCTTCCTCATTCCTCCCTTATTAACGTGATAATATGAGGATAACCTAGACAGTTTAAATAGATACTACATTCACTTCCATATATTCATACTTTAAATAATAAGATTTTAAATTGTAATTTTTGACAGCTATGCAAAATGAAAATAAATATTATTTCAATATTTACAATAAGATATATTTCTCAATTTTCTAACCCTAGCTTCCTACCACGATTCCAAAAAATAGCTAATGTTTTCCATGAGTGGTGTGTCATGAGGTACTGAAAGGGTAAGAAAAGCTAGATGAAACTGTACCTTTGAATTGTTCTCATTACTCATTAGAACATTCATTTGACCGGGTATCAACAAAAATTCACTACCAAGTTAGGTATGTAGAACAGAGATTATGACTCAATTAGGTTGCTGTATGGTCTAAGGCGTCTTTCTCGCAATAGATTAAAACGCAGATGAAAAGGAGATCGGGTTTCGGATACCAGACAAGTCTAATGACAGTGGTTTTCTACAAATAGTTTTTTGGTACTGCGTCTTACTAGTTAAGTTAAAGTTAAGTTAAGTTAAACGCTTATATACTGAATACCCTAATGGTTTTAGGTATGGAAAATGTTAAATTTATAGAAAGTGTACCCGAATTTGCTTGTAAGTAAGGTGGAAAACCACCCACCGCACATCAAACCATGATTCAAACCTTGATCACCCCGTTATTGGAATCCTAGTCTACTGCGAGAGTAGCGTATGATACCATGCGGCCATTGAAGCCTGCTCGCGAATGTAGGTACACTTAGTCTGAGTTATGCTCTACTCATCCCTAATCCATAAAATTGGTCCATACATGTGTAGCCCACTCAAGCAGTAGAACAAGGCACTAAAAACAGTATTATTGGTCAAATGGGAGCCCACAATACTAGAACATATCACAGATATCATTTTAATAGACTCTGTCTATTCTTGAAACTCTCTACGCTACGTCACTGGTGTTCATGTTATTATTTAGTACGTAATTATTACCTAATCACAATCTTAAGCACTTATGTTTGTTAATTACGTCATTACCTAGAAAACTTAAAATATTAACAAGAATACTTAGCATCATAGTCACTGACTGTCAGAGACTAATCTCTCGATTTACATTCAACATGATTTTAGTGTCGTGACCATAAGATTATCTTCAAAAGTTAACTCAACATTTGTTCGAAGCAGTATTATATAATTCATTAGAACAATTAGTATATGGACAATTTTATTTTAGTGCTCCCTTACCTGTAGTCGAATGTTCTAGGACTTTGATCACACAAACAATAATTGGATTGCCAGTGACAGTGGGGTTGAGTTTCAAATTTAATCCAGGTACATTGGCGGATTTGTTTCTCACTTTAGTTTCCACATCCTCTATTCACACTAATATTGGTGAGTTTCCTCTAAAAGTAGCCAAATAAACCTTGTACTATAATAGTTAAAGCCACTATTATCCTTTGTCTTAACACGGAACTATACAAACCCATAAACATATGTTTTTAAATTTGGATTTAACTGATATTATATTATGTTTTCTTCTCTATAACAATTGTCAGACCAAAATATGAAAATTATTCTTGAAAATGTTAAATATGTGTAATATTTGTCCACTGATAATATACACTAAAATAAATCAACTACTTAGTTAGGTATCTTATTTAAATATATATATTATTTTCATGCGTTTATACATTAATCTACGATATTATTCAGAAATAATATACTTTGGACTATACAGGGAGAGAAATTGTGCAAATATTCTAAAAAAGAAAAAAGTTCAATCAAAATAACTTAGTAAATTAACCCATGCTGTAGGCATGTGGTCTGAATATACAACTAATTTATTCTGATTTGCCGGTGATGGGGGAAATTGATGATCGAATCCCAGAATCGTGAAGTAAACAGTAGTAGTTTTATATTTCCGCTAAAGATGAAAATATTTTATAGTTTTTTTTGGCAGAAATTTATAATTTCAAACACATTAAAAATTTGAAACCAAATGCAAAATATTTTATGATTAATACTAACGATCACCACATATGAGGTATGGTTGAATCAAATTAATATAAATTGTGTCATTTTGTTCATAAAAGTATTTTATTATACATTAAATACAAATAAATATATATACAACATTATTAATAGACTATCTAGTTCTACAGTGCTTATTTACATATATATCCAAAAAGTGTACGTATCCACAATCACATGGCACAGAATCCTGATCCGTTGGGACTCTCAATTTGAACCATTCCAAAGTAAGATAGCTCAGGAATGAACCAGAATCACGGCGACCATCTCACCTCAATTATTAATGTTAAACTTATAGACCAATAATACTGATGTGTAAATTATAATATATATACTATTAATTTATGATATAGGAATTCAAAATAATTTGAAATTCGAGAAAGAGCTGTTCATATTTTTAAAGCTCTTCGTATAGTTCCCTTATAGGACGAATTCCTTTGTATGATTACTGACCCTGAATTTATCCCACTTTTAGAAATGCTTCTTATCGGAGTCCCTTTTAGATATTTCGACTTAATAAGGTCCCTGACCAGAGCCCCCGGGGTATCCTCCGGAAATCGAATCCCTTTGTCCTGAACTTCCAGGGTATCCTTGACCTCCAGTGGCTCCAGGGTATCCTTGACCTCCAGTGGCCCCAGGGTATCCTCCGGAGATCGAATCCCTTTGTCCTGAACTTCCAGGGTATCCTTGACCTCCAGTGGCTCCAGGGTATCCTCCAGAGATAGAATCCCTTTGTCCTGAACTTCCAGGGTATCCTTGACCTCCAGCGGCTCCAGGGTATCCTTGTCCGTTAGCTCCTCCGGTGACTCCGGAGTCCTCGTAGCGGATCATGGGCTTGTAGCCATCCTGGTTGGCCTCATAGTCGACGATCTGGTTGCGGCCGTCGGGGAGGAGGACGTGGTAAGACCCGCGGGTATCGTCGCCCTGGCGGCTCTCCTTGTGGCCGAAATCGTTGCCAGACTCGGCGTCTTGGACCTCGTACGAGAACTCGTAGTTGGCTGGCTCCTGTGGGGAGTAAACACAGTTTATAATATTATTATATATCCAATGGTATCCGTCTTAGTGGAGTGCTGAGACGCGTTGAGGTCATTCGGAAATTACAAAGCATTAGAGGGTTTTTTCTTTCTTAAATGCTCGAAATGATAGGGTAGTATATAAATACAGCCCCATAGATTTAAAAACCCTTACATTTAAAATGTTTAATTTGTAAATAAATCATGTGAAATTGGAAATAAAAAGCCTTTCTACGACATTTAGAGAAAAACTTCGTAATGTTACGATTCAAAAATGTTAGCAAGATAGATATAGATTTTGTTCAAACAATCAAATCATATGTTTAAACAGAATTTCAAAGAAAATTGTAAAAAAAATAATCTAGGAAAATTTGTATGTCTTTGAAGATTCATATATGACATTACTCATAAGTGATTCTGTGTTGTGAAGATATTTCACTTTAAGTAGGAGATGCCCTTAAGAGGTTCAATAAATTATGAAAGTTTGTCGGATGTAAAATATTAATTATTTTGTATGGTCTTTCACTCAGGTAGCCAAATAGCTTTGTTATTGAGTGCCTGAAATATCCTAGCTATAGCAAAAATGCTTTATTATGAATATTATTTCATTAAGCAAGAAGTGAAACTGCTATCTGAATAACTGGTGTAGATGGTTCACCTTTCCTTGAAAAGGTATTCTAGATTTGTTTTTTAATGATTGAGCTCACAGATCTGTTTTGACAATCTGCCGTTTAAAGTCATGGTTTTTTCAATAAATAATAAATACATTATGTTATTATTGCCAAGAAAATATATATTCTGAAATTATTTGTATTAAACAGAGAAAATTATGTAAACTTCTAGGCATTATTAATTTTTTAAATTACTATTGATTTGAATACATCTAGCTTGACTAAAAATAACAAATTTAAAATACTTGTACTAATAATATTAATTATAATTTAAGTTTTCTTATCCGTCCTAAATTAAGATTATAGATCAAAATCTAAATTCAAAATGGGTAGTATTTAAATAAATGGTAAGATCTTTGTTTTAATTATGTTTACTTGAACTATAACTTACAGACATGTCATCTTCAGCATTGGATGATCCACGAGACGCAGCATAGCCTTCACTGCTGTCGGACATAGCACCACCAAATCGGGAACCACCAGCAGCAGAAGGAGCACCATACTGGGAAGAAGGAGCGTTTGCACCACCAAAACGGGCTACCACCAGCAGCAGAAGGAGCACCATACTGGGAAGAAGGAGCGTTTGCACCACCAAATCGGGAACCACCAGCAGCAGAAGGAGCACCATACTGGGAAGAAGGAGCGTTTGCACCACCAAAACTGGCACCACCAGCAGCAGAAGGAGCACCATACTGGGAAGAAGGAGCGTTTTCACCACCAAATCGGTCACCACCAGCAGCGGAAGGTGCACCATACTGGGAAGAAGGAGCGTTTGCACCACCAAATCTGGCACCACCAGCAGCAGAAGGAGCACCATACTGGGAAGAAGGAGCGTTAGCACCACCAAAACGGGCACCACCAGCTGTGGAAGGAGCACCATACTGAGAAGAAGGTGCAATAGAACCACCAAAACGGGCACCACCAGTAGCAGAAGGAGCACCATACTGGGAAGAAGGAGCGTTAGCACCACCAAATCGGGCACCACCAGCAGCAGAAGGAGCACCATACTGGGAAGAAGGACCGTTAGCACCACCGAAACGGGCACTGCCAGCAGTGGAAGGTGCACCATACTGGGAAGAAGGAGTGTTAGTACCACCGAAACGGGCACCACCGGCAGCGGAAGGAGCACCATACTGGGAAGAGGGTGCGCTAGAATCACCAAATCGGGCACCACCATTGTTGGAAGGAGCACCATACTGAGCAGAAGGAGCGTTAGAAGCACCAGATCGGGCACCACCGTTGTTGGAAGGAACACCATACTGAGATGAAGGAGCGTTAGAAGCACCAAATCGGTTACCACCATTATCGGAAGGAGCACCATACTGTGAAGAGGGTGCATTATCTCCACCGAAACGGGAACCACCAACAGCGGATGGAGCACCATACTGGGAAGAAGGAGCGTTAGCACCACCAAATCGGCCACCACCAGCAGCAGAAGGAGCACCATACTGGGAAGAGGGTGCGCTAGAATCACCAAATCGAGAACCACCATTGATGGAAGGAGCACCATACTGGGAAGAAGGTGAACTAGCCCCATCAAAACGGACACCAGCATCAGGAGCACCATACTGAGTAGAAAGGGCAGTCGAACCCCTACCGGAAGACCCCCCAAACCTGGAATTGCCCGGAGGAAGATATTCCCGATCCACTGGAGGCTCGGCCATCACCCCAGTCATCGCCAAGATGACTGCTAGCAGGAATATCTAGAACAAACGAAACAAGAACATTGTAAACTTAGTGATATCAGGTTTAATATGTTTAGTAAACTAAGAACAAACTGAATTAATTCTTTAAATATAATATTTTTAAATGTTTAAAATATTGACACAGGTTTAAATATAGTTGGAAAAACCTCTTGAGCATAAGAATCCAACCAGGACTTCTAGTATTCGAGTTAATTATGGTTGACTTATTTTAAAATATTAAATTATAAATTAATATTAATTTATGACAAGATCCGTCTTCTAAATTTAAATGCTTTATGACATATGTACTATGGTATATATAATATTTAAACTAAGCAACTTTATTTTTAATTTTTAATCTATTTTTAAAAGACTGGTTGATATTAATTATATTATACCCTTTTAGCTGCTCATGTAAAGATAATTATTAATCTAACTATATTTTTAATGGGTTTTTTTTCAATCTCATCCTGTTTATGAATTTAAAATAAGACTATTTAAACTAATCTAATTTCTTCAAATCAATTTGTTGAGGAAATACTTATTTTTAAATCATCAATTTTCTATCCCGAAAATTAATTAATTAATGTTTACTTCTTGTTTTGAGAAGGAGAAATTATCCAAAATATGATTTATTTATTATAAAATACACTTGTGGGTACTGCTTTTTTTTTATATCATAAGGGGGTGCTAGTATTACGCAAGCACCCTAGGGGGTAACCGATTTTGATCTTTGCTTTATTTTTAATGACAATGGGTTAGGGTGTATCGGAAAGAGAGACAAGAATGGCGCAGTGATCCAATCAACCCAAAGGGATACAAAATAATTAAAAGTGTCGGTACGCATATTCAAGGACCTTGGTAAACAGTTTAAAAGTGGCTTAGAGTGTTTTATAATTATATTAGTTTATCTATTTACTATTAATAATTTTTATGATTTATATTAAATTTTTTATATTATTTTATAACTTTTTCTAATTTTAGTTGTTTAGGCCTACAATAAATTTAAATTCATCTTACAACGTTGTTAATAATTGTGAATACTTTGCACTATTTATTTAAACCTTTACATGAATAGTTATCAGACATTTATAAATTGCATAAACCATAATGATTTTTACTGTGAAAAAAGTTGACAAATATAACGTAAGCAAAACAAGGAGGGAGAGAAAGGATCTCGTATTTACTTGGTTTTGCTTACAAAGGAGGTAAAGGGGTCTAAAATAGCCAAAAAGATGCTTAAGTAATAATAATATACGCATGACAGTAATTTCAAGGTATACTACTATTACTAAAAAATATTTTTAAAATATTTATTTATCTTTCTTAATTTAAATTTTTAAATGGATATTTTCAATCAATAAAATGTTGAAACATGGTAATTATTGTCAAATCATTATTCTATGAAAATTTAATCACCTTACACATTGATGTGGTTTTGAGGAATTAAAAATATTTTAGCTTTCGTAATTAATTAAATTACTTTGATGGCTTTTCTGAAAACCATAATAATATACATTTATCGGGACCTTTCAAAAGAAACCAAATACTTTTCTTCTCATTTCCTAATGAATAAAATTATAGGCCATTCCAGCGGCCAAATAATCTAAGACGTCAATCTTATTTTAAACTGTCCTGTTGAAAACAGAATATCGGGTTTGAATAATAATCGGGTCTACTGAGAGTGGTTTTTCCTAAATGTTTTCCCACTCTCCTTCCATGCAAATTCGGGTGGATTACTTCTAAAATGCTTCCTTTCTTATCCCTACCCCAATAGAATAATCGTTAATCACCATAAAATATGCCTATAGATTGAACAGATATAAAAACTTAATGATAAAAATTAAAAATAAATAAAATGAAAGTATACCATAGTATTTTTAATACTGACAAAATAATAATTTCAAAAAAATATTCATAAAAATAAATTATGTAATCCACTTTGTTTAATTCCATTTATTATATGTTTTTTCGCTAAGATTAAACTTTACTCAAAATGTGAATCGAAAATCCAGTATTAAAATGTATAGTTTTACTATCCAAAAAGTATCTAAAATTGTTACTATCGAGTAAGCCCTATCCATCCATGATCACATGGAACAAGTGTTAGGCTCAAATTTTCCAGTATTATGGAGATGAGGATATCGGGGTTCAAATCCCAGTTGATGAGTAGTGAAAATTAAATAAATCCCAAGTGAATTTTAACTGTTCCTCCATACAAAAACTGGTAGAATTACTTTAAAATTTTACCGGCCTCAAACCTAGTCCATTAAAGTAATTAAAACAGCACGGATGGAATTTGGGGAAAAAACCACAATAAAAAACTAGAAATAGGAATCTCGAATCCTTTAAGCCCTCAAATCCTACGAGATTCAAGCTTAGTAATAATCTAAAAAAAATAACTGGAATACAATTACGATAGCCTTGATTTGAAATCATAATTTTAAGCAATTGGCAACACTAATTATATGGGTTTGTGTAGTTAGGAAAATAACAAAATCACATAAAAAAATACTAAGTTGGATTGATATATATATATATATATATGGTAAAAAAATCTTCCCTTTAAGAAAAACCAAATTAATCTTTATGTAAATAATATCCAAAGTAGTACAGTGAATGGTAGTTTTTTATTGTGGGGCCATAAGCTATGCTTACCTTTGCCATGTTGATATATTCTAGAATGTTCCACTGTATTAAAGGAGAAGTTGTGAACTGTACTTCTAACTGAAGATGATCCACGTATTTATATCTTTCTAGCTCATGACCACGTGTCTCTCCAGATAATAAAACTAGTAACAATAATAATGTATGAAGATGAGAGGATGACCAAAAAAATGAAGGTGGTAGGGGACGATTATGTGGGGGGGATTTCTATAAAAGAGTGAATTAGAACGTAATAGATGTGATGTACTCGAGGGTAATAATATTACTTCACTCTGGCCCTCTCTATTTTTCTCTCTCTTTCTCTCTCTATCTTTTGGAACTTTATAAGCCTGTTTGCTTGGTTAACAGGAGTTCTAGTACACTAGTCAAAACAAGAATTGATTTAGAATTAATTTAATAACTACATTAACCAACTAGTAATTAAAAACTTTATTGCACAAAATGGTGTTGTAAAATATTTATCTAATAAGTCTAAAAAAAATTTACCAAGCCATAATCAAATGTAATTAATTATTTACAAAACTGAATCAATTAAATCTATAGTTATTAATTAATGATCAATTAAGGGACAGGAATGAATTACAAATAATTCTAAGTGTTAGGATTAAATCTAAATTAAAATAAATAATTAGATTTATATATAAATCTTTAATAACCCTAGTTAAAGTAATTTTTAAAACAATTAATAATAATAATATAGATCTATGCATTTGCCATATTTTAAAATATTTTACATATATTGTGCTTATGTGTGATTTGTGCATATATTTATTAATATTTACATATGTTTCGAAAACAACTTTCTAATATTTATATGATTATACATATTTCTTTATTGTGTTAAGTATTAATTACTTTTATAATCATCTTCTAAACATCTTTACTTGATGATTTAGACATGAATAACCTTAATAAAACTTATAAACATTATAAAATCCGCCCACTTCGTAACAAAGAAAATTTTATTTCACGTCTTACTACCTGTTGGTGCTGTTAGATATTTACTTAAATTGGGTGTGTTTGAGGTTGGTAAAGCTGAGAGGGATTGTACCTACTCTTGATAAGAGATAAATTGGAATACATTTTAAGGAAATCCACCACATTAGACTAAACTGTGGTTTGAACTCTAGCCCATACGTCACCGGAAAGCCAAACAAGGTTTTACTGATATATTGGCGATCATGCCCACTGATACGTCTCAGTTTAGATTAAATTTGTGAAATTACCTAAATATTATTTGAAAATAGCGTGCCCACTTAAACGTAAAAAAAAAGCACGTAGACTGATAATTATTTTTACATAATTATTTAAGTTTACACAATGAATAAAGGGACGTTTGAGGGATTCTGCTCACCATAAAAATAAATATTGATTCCTAATACACCCGTTTTTTCATCCATTGATTCTTTAGTTTTGATCATCGCGGTATCTGATCAAATTGCTTTTAACATGTATTAGGGTTGCAAGCAGTGCCTTACTCTTACTTAAAACTAGGGTCAACTAAATTTACGAGGGTGCCAACCGTTCATTTTGAACCTAGCTCGCTCAAAAGAGAAAACGTGCATACGCCCCTGAATAAATAAATTTTACATATTTGTATTAGAATATGAAATTAGTGAGAATTGGTGATTTTTGATTCAAACTATAGTACTAATTTAAATTCATATACCTGTCTAAGGCACCAGTTTTATTGATATTTTATACTAAAATGTAATATACAAATATAACTACACATTTAATTAAAAATATACAATTTCCTATGCTCAGGTCTAAATATAATTTTTTTTGTATAACTTTAAAAAAAAGATTAAGCGCAAAATTTGTATCCTAATTAAATTTTAAAATAATTAGGGTACTTGTAGGTGTACCAAGTATTTTTCTATGGCAATTCTAATCAAGCTTTATTTTATTATATATTTAATGGAAAACTTGTATATACTTTTATATCACCGCGTCTTACAACCTGTTCAGGCAATGCGCATTTACAGATACTAGCTAGTCGATTGATAAAATTTAGCTTTGTATTAATAGTATCGTCCGACTAAGGTGTGTGCTAGTTTTATTGATTCTGATATGTTATACCGGGGTTTGACTCACCACACACACCCTCAACTATTTAAGTCCAACACTTCGTTGCTTTCCATTTTAGTACCAAAAGAATGTGAGTGCAATCCATGAAAATTTAATATATTAACACCTACACCAATGGTCACTTAAAAGGCTTCTCTATCGTCTGGTCTAGTTGGCAGTGGCAAGAAGGTCAGGGGTGACCTGGCGGTCTAGGGGTAAGGTGTCAGACTTCTATACTGGCGGCCGGGGTTCAATCCTCGGTCCCGGCACAGATTTATTTGATTACCAAACCCCTCCTTCACCTCTGACAAGACATCTTGTGAATGTGGGGAATGCCAGGCCTCCACCGTGGTTCGGATTCCACGTTAAACTGTAGGTCCTCCATTTCATCTCACAATCACCCTACCATTACACATTAGCGTAAGTGCGTATA
>CABFOW010000345.1:195623-260992 GCA_902141385.1 Timema californicum | reverse complement strand
ATATATATATATATATATATATATAAGATCAAATAAAACTTGAAAAGAAATTTTAAATTTATTGGATCATAAAAAAAACGAGAAATTTTAATAATAGCCAGAAAACAGTGTGATGTGACAAATGTGATATTATAAATTAAATATGGTTGCTGGATTTCTGTAAAATATTTAGGAATTAAAATTGTTCTTCTACAGTTAAATAACAAAGAAAAAGCTTTTAAAATAAGAATAAGTACAGTAAATCATTAAAGTTTATGTGATAACATTTAAACTAAAAGTTAAGTTTCATGCATAATGGATATTAAATCATAATGTATTTTGTCATGTTACAGTAAAAATGAAAAACAAAATAAGATAATGTTTGAAAAATTATTGTCAAGGAGAAATGATTATATAATTTATTTATTTGATTCATCGATTTATTTTTTATATATTCTTCTTTCGGCAACACCAAGAGCTAGTAACTACTTCCTCTTAGGGTTAGGTATTAGGAAGGTATCTTAGGAGAAATTCACTCACGTTTGCGCGGAAAGAGGATGGGTAAAGAATAATTTTAGATTGAGGGTAGAATAACATTAGCACACCCAGCCAGGATTTTACCTTTGACCCTCCGAGGTGTTTCTATTATTATTACTGTCCCCAGCGTCTTACTACCCGTTTGAGTTATACGCACTTATGCTAATGTGTAATGGTAGGGTGATTGTGAGATGAAATGGAGGACCTACAGTTTAACGTGGGATCCGAACCACGGTGGAGGCCTGGCATTCCTCACATTCACAAGTTGTGATTAATACACGTCTTGTCATAGGTGAAGGAAGGGTTTGGCAATCAGATAAATTAGTACCTGGATCGAGGATTGAGCCCCAGACCCTCAGCACATAGGTCTGACACCTTACCCCTAGACCACCAGGTCACCTCCAATGTGTTTCCCTCGTCAAAATAAATCCGGTCTATTGGACCAATGGGTAAAGGAACGCTCTTGTTGAGTCATGTTTCCTCAAGGGATTACATGAAAATATGCGGTAATTTTTTTTAATACCATTATTACTGAAACAAACACTATGCTGGTTTTAGTTGATAATAATTCTGTGTTTCTACTGTACATTTTTAACTACGAGGTTTTTTCTATCACCGTGTCTTACTAACTGTCCAGGTTATACTCATACATGATAATTACTCTAATAGGGTAAGGATGAGGAGGGAAGAATTTTAGAGGTAGTCTACCCGCATTTACGTGGAGGTAGAGTGGGAAACCTCTGGAGAAAAACCACCCTCAGTAGAAACCAACTGAAATTTAAACCCTAACATCCCCGTCATCAGCAGGTTAATGTAACAAAAGATTGAAGCTTACACTGAAGCTGGTGTTTTCCTTCACCCATATCACGTGAAGCTAAGGGGGTATCTTACCAAAGAATCCACGAAATTTGGAGGATACATCAAAGGGCGTCACTGTGATATATTTGATTTTAACAAGAAATAGGATGACCTGGCGGTCTAGGGCTAAGGTGTCAGACTTCTGCGTTGGGAGTCCGGGGTTCAATCCTAGGTCGTGGCACATATGTATCTGATTGCCAAACCCTTCCTTTACCTTTGACAAGACGTGTATTAATCACAACTTGTGAATGTGGGGAATGCCAAGCCTTCACCTTGGTTCGGATTCCACGTTAAACTGTAGGTCCTTCATTTCATCTCACAATCACGCTACCATTACACATTAGCGTAAGTGTGTATAACCTGAATGGGTAGTGAGACGCGGTGCTAATAATAGTAATAATAAATATTTTTTAAAGTAATCATGTTCTTTTCTTTAAAAAAAAAATTAATTTCTTACGAAGACAGTAAAGTTTCCCTTATTAATGTGGGTTTTATCTACCGGTGCTTATCTTTGTACGAGTGAATGTCTTACTATATGCATACATCGTTCGTCACTATAAGTGTCGCTCAAAGACGACGTTCCCCTCCTACCTCTCATGTAATTACTCTCCCGATAAAAACTTTTTGCAATACTCGTTCAGCGGTAAGATTACGATGGGCAGGGAAGGTCTGCCCTTGCTCAAGCCACCCATAAAAAAAATTGCCCGAAGGTCTCCCCACAATCTTCCGTCACTCTCTTGTGCAAGGGGGAGGTGGGGAGGGTTAGGGAAGGGCTCCAGGTGAAGCGTACCGATGCGAATAGGCGGATAGGTTCTTTTTTTTCGCAACACGATGATACATTTTTATAACTAATCACAGTGCCCTCATCTCGTTCCGACGACTAGAGTGAAACCTGTGCAGTATTGGAACCTGATAGAACGATCGCTGGTCCCGAGCGTTCTTTGGTAATAATTGTAATTACCATAATATTACCATAAGCTCGTCCTTGGTCAGCTGCGCATTATTTTAAAGATAGCGTACATTATTTATTCGACATGAGAGATTCCACGGGTAAGAGGGAAGAGATGTTGCATCCACACCAAATCCACAATAAATTGTAATTAGTATGATATATATATATATATATATAAATTTTCTCACAGAGCACAAAATATATAAAGAGCTAAAAAAGTAATTTCATAATCCTTGTTCGACAAAGGTGTAGGCCACAGTAAATCCTTTTTCCAATTTCTAATGGGTTTTTCTTTAATTTATATTCATTTTGGTGGGAATCAAAACTAGGACCTTTGGCTTTGCCTGCCAACGTTATATGACTTAGTCATCCTTGGTTGTATCTTATCCAGGACCATCTTTCGCTAGTCGTTGGTGAATTGAGTCTAAGTGTGGTAAAGGGTTCGATTCCCGTGTCCACGTTATCATTTTTCACTTAATTGGGTTTCGATTCATCCATTAGGACTTATCCTATGGATATCAATCACTTATTAATCTGCAACACAATGAATTAATACATCAAATTTTCCACAAAAGCCACAACCTTCTCTAGCTCCAAGATATTTATCATTTGGTTAGCAAGGACTTACCTCTATGTATATAATAAATATCTTCGTGAGCATAAGCCTGGATTCGAATCACGTTTCATAAGAATTGTGCCAAACCAGAGTTATAGGAAGGGATGGATTCTCTATCAAAAATTAAATTTAATCCAGCACACTTCCAACACAAAATGTTAACTTGGATGATGATTGGGTAAATTGTAGGTAGAGTCTAAGTCTTTGAATGTGTGTGAACACCCATCAATTGTAGGTACAGTCTAAGTCTGTGAATGTGTGGGAACACCCATCAATAGTAGGTAAAGTCTAAGTCTGTGAATGTGTGTGAACACTCATCAATTGTAGGTATAGTCTAAGTCTGTGAGTGTGTGAACACTCATCAATTGTAGGTAAAGTCTAAGTCTGTGAATGTGTGTGAACATTCATCAATTGTAGGTATAGTCTAAGTCTGTGAGTGTGTGAACACTCATCAATTGTAGGTATAGTCTAAGTCTGTGAATTGTGTGTGAACACCCATCAATAGTAGGTAAAGTCTAAGTCTGTGAATGTGTGTGAACACTCATCAATTGTAGGTATAGTCTAGGTCTGTGAGAGTGTGAACACTAATCAATTGTAGGTAAAGTCTAAGTCTGTGAATGTGTGTGAACACCCATCAATAGTAGGTAAAGTCTAAGTCAGTGAATGTGTGTGAACACTCATCAATTGTAGGTATAGTCTAAGTCTGTGAATGTGTGTGAACACCCATAATTGTAGTTATGGTTTAAGTCTGTGAATGTGTGTGATATCAATAGTAGGTAAAGTCTAAGTCTGTGAATGTGTGTGAACACTCATCAATTGTAGGTATAGTCTAAGTCTGTGAGTGTGTAAACACCCATCAATAGTAGGTAAAGTCTAAGTCTGTGAATGTGTGTGAACATTCATCAATTGTAGGTATAGTCTAAGTCTGTGAGTGTGTGAACACCCATAATTGTAGTTATAGTTTAAGTCTGTGAATGTGTGTGAACACCCATCAATAGTAGGTAAAGTCTAAGTCTGTGAATGTGTGTGAACACTCATCAATTGTAGGTATAGTCTAAGTCTGTGAATGTGTGTGAACACCCATAATTGTAGTTATGGTTTAAGTCTGTGAATGTGTGTGAACACCCATCAATAGTAGGTAAAGTCTAAGTCTGTGAATGTGTGTGAACACCCATCAATAGTAGGTAAAGTCTAAGTCTGTGAATGTGTGTGAACACCCACCAATTGTAGGTACAGTCTAAGTCTGTGAATGTGTGCGAACACCCACCAATTGTAGGTATAGTTTAATTCTGTGAACATGTGAATACCCATATTATCATGCATATTAACCATCAAAATAAATAATGTGACACAATCGTAAACACTTTCTCATTTTTTATAATATTTTTTATGCTTCCTCTTTCTACCCGTTTGGGATATACGCTTATGTACTAATTAAGCTAATGGTATTAGGGAGTAGGAAAGTTATATTTAGGGGAAGTGTACCCACACTTGCGTGCGGGATAGTGGAAAACTACATTTGGTAAAACAACACCCTCAGTACACCCGACCGAGATCTGAACCTCGATCAGTCTCCCCTATCATCACCAGTCTAGTCTACTGTGAGAGTAGCGCCTTAGACGTGAAGGGGTGTTTTTAATTTTTTATATTATAGCTTGGAACAACGTTTTCAAAAATACGTTTTCAGTAAACTAGGTACCCTTAAATAAATTTTTCTCAGAAAAATAAACATACAATCTTGTTAATCACATTAAACATTTTTGAGGTTAATAAAAACATTGTTCTGACAAATTTTTTTTAATCCCAATTTTTCAAAAATCAGCTATTTTTAACCTAGCATCAAATCATATATGTTTGTAAAAATAAAATTGTATCCTTATTTATAACGGAAAAAAAAATGCTAGATGGACATTGAACTAAATCTTAAAGTCCATTTTTGAACAATTTCAAATATCCTAAAAATTGTATTTTACATTATTATTTATCATGTAAAATAGGCACCAAATTCCAATGTTTAACCAAATCCTTAGAGCTAGTAAAAAAAATTCAAAATTTTCAAAAATCAGTAAGCTATTATTAAATACATTTTCTAAGATTTTTTTAACTATCTATATTTAAAAAAATCTTCCTGGGTACTGATTTTGAACCAAATCGTTAAAGCAATTTAAAATATATATTAATTAAACAAAAGCATTCATCAGTAAGCCCTCCTAAACGAGTTTTTACAAAAAAAGGTATATAGTTTTAAATGTGATGTAAAACACTCTCCAGATAACTACTTTAAGCAAAACAAATGAAACAGTTTTAAAAAAAATTAGGGATTAAAAAAATACTCGTGAGTATACTACCCTTTAATTAAGGGCTAGAGTCAACGTCAAACAAATATCCTAGGCTATAGCTATATAATATCTAGATGTAAAATTTTAACAAAATCCATCAAACCCTTTAGTGATTTAGGCCCAGGGACTGACAAACAGACATGGGGTCATACAGAATAGTCATATACCTTTTTTTGGTTCGATGACACATAAACCGTAAAGAGCTAAAATAAATAGGTAAACATTTTTCAAGATAGTCATATTTTATTTCTATTTGAGCAAGTAAGAAGAATCAGTTTCACAGCGAGACATACCTAACACTGGACAATTTTTGCTATCGAGACTGTACATAAAAGGGAGGAGTTCGGCTCATTTGCCTCATGCTGTCAAAGGTGTGTACATTATATGTTATGATGTTATGAAACGCTACTCTCAAAACGTTTGTGATGTGTGCACGATGGTTCATCTTCATTCGTAGGCGACTAATGCTATTCCATGACCTAAGCCTTAAGGCAGCGTTCTCGCAATAGAATGGACTGGCGCAAACAGGGAGATTGGGGTTCAAATACCGGTTGTGTGTGTACTGCCTCCTTCATCCCTAACACATTAAGACTAATTAATACATACGCATATAGCCTGAACAGATAGTAAAAAGCGATACTAAACTAAAATAAAAATGACATTCTCGCCATGTGTGTAAATATTTTATTTGTTTAATTAATTGACGTATTTATACCCATATTTGAACACACTAATAGTTTCAGAGAGACTTCTACGTTATAAGCTCCATTTAGGTCACTAAGGATATTATAAAGCTCAGCTCACGCCCGATCAACCAGAAAATTAAGATAAACTTTTACTTTCGGTTAAGAAAACGTATCGAAGTGCTGTTTTTTGCACTCTTTAGTTTAAAAAACAGATAGCTTAGAAATATGCCCAGTTAAATATTTATTTTAGCATATCTATTTAAACTTTTTGTATTGTTTTAAATACGGAATAACAGTGTCGCTGCTTTAAATTCAACTGTTTGCAAAATCAGAATACAGAAGACTGCATCAAGATGGCTCGTCTATCTCAATAAGTATTGCCCACACTAAGCAATGTGTTACCCGTGGGCACAGACAAAAATACACCAGATACACAACCTCCATGTTAAATGGTTGCGCATTTTTTTTAAGTTTGAGTACTTCAACGCAATGATTGTTGCGTGCAGTCCCAAGTAACCGGGTATTTTTTTAAACAAATAAGTTTAAAATTATTTTATTATAAATAGGAAAAAAAAGTTTGTTTTAGTGTCAATCAACCGGCTTCCACAGAGCTGGGATCCGGCAGAAGCTTTATCCCAATTTCATAAGGCAACCCGCGAAACGAGCTTACTCAGACTGAATATTACCCTCTTTCTTCTCTCAATGAGTTTTTGAATTGATATGTAGTGAAAGGGTGGTTTAGGAAAGGGGGTGGTTGAAATTCTGGTCACCTAAGATATTGTTTTCGGACCACCACTATCAGAAGCTTGTTCTCCAGTTTGTATCCTTTACAAAGAACATGTTGAAAATGAGTTATTTGAAAATATCTCACTAGGAAGTGCTGTTATCACTAAGGCCCAATTTTACAATGTCATGTTATTCTATTCGTTAGGGCTTAACATGAGGTTAAGCGATAACGACCCCTTCTTTTGATTTTACAATGTTTGATTAGCGCTAATGTTCCCGTAAATGTGCTCGTAAAGTTAACGCGAGGTCTACCTTCCGGTTAGCAAACATAACGTCCACATTAACAACGTTAAACACTCCGCCATATTGTTTTCAAGGCGATTGTTGTTATTATTAAAGTGAGGTTACTTTTATATATATTATGAAATGGCTGATTTATTGTATGATTATGACGACTTTGATTAATTAATTCAATCAGCAACATTTCCTCTTCTTAGCTAAAATTTACACTTCGTTCGCGTTTATGATTTTCAACAGACATTTTAGCAGGAAAATAAATACGATAAAATATAGCAGATAACCTCAACAAACTTGATGAATTGAACTCGTTTTGATTTATTTTTTCATAACAGTTCCATAGACGTTGTAATGACTTTGTTATATTCTTTATGGTCAAGTTAGGCAAATCAAAAGCTTTGACACAAATCTAGCACTCCGAGAAAGTTAACGCTAAGAACTAATGGAAGGCACCTATCCCTAATTTAACGCGCACATAAAAATAGTATTTTAAAACGCAACGCTAAGTTTAACCAACGGTTAGGCTTTACAAATGGTTAAGTTACGAGGACTTTAACGTGACATTGTAAGATTGGGCCTAAGAATTCAAATTGTTGCTAACGTATATGTGTTAAGTTAAGGAAGTGAGGTATGAACATTATTATGTTTTTATGTGTACTTTTATCAAGAGGGATATAAACAATCTAATAATAGTAGTAAAATAAATATAAGACGCAGCTCCATCCACTCAAGAAATTGCTAACTCCAGTACATCATATTAAAAATTATGTTATATTATTATACTTACCGTATTTCTACGATATATCATAGTTTTTAAATTTGAAATATCTTCCATAAATTCTCTTTGGACTACCAGTAGATATTTTCCCTTGATGACAAAGTTAAACAGAGAATAAAATAATACTATATTCACTAGTATATTATATTCATATATATTAGCCTTGGTTCACGAGGTTTAGGACAGCAGGCTTGCATTATAATTATGTGAAAACTAAAAAAGATACGTCCAAGGTATTCGATTGATCGTTTAGCGTTATAAATTCAAATCACTTGATACGAGCGATTAAATGAAAAACCGTTTGAGTTTCCACCCTATTGAAACAGATAGCCAGCTTTAAAAACTGTTCAATATATACATAAATTCTTCGGGTAATGTTCAAAGAATATCCCTTTCAAATATTATTAAAATTGATCCATGCATTTGGCAGTTTGCGCTTAACAGAGATCTAGACAAACAAACAGATAGACGAAGGGACAGGTGGTCAAATTAAGGGCAGATTCTCAGAGCGCTTGGTCAATTAATGGTTGGGATGAAATAATTAATATTAGTGTTTGTAACTATAAGTGGTATCTTGGATGTTAAACGCCTACATAATTGAGAAAAGGACGAAGTAAACCATCATCCAGGTTTTAAACACAAACCTTTAAATTAGTAGCAACTTCAACACTGCAACATATTAGACCATTTTAACGCAATTTCATGTATGAATAGTATTTTATCAAGTAAGTTATTTGAAAATCTATGTAATATTTAAGCTGTTATGTTAATTGTATAATTTAAATTATTCTCTTTTTTTTAAGTTGCACTTTAGCTTATCTTTAGGTTGAAATGTATTTTTATTTCAGATTTTTTTCATGTTATTTTAGTAAAAGTTTGGACTATAAAAATTTAATCACGCTAATTGTGTATTGATGAGGTAGGTATAATTTTAATGAAAATCACTCCCACATTTTCAGAAAAAGTGTGGGAAACCATTTAGAAAAGAAAAAAATGTCTCACTACACCCAGATTGGATTCAAACCCCAACCTCTCATTCACCGGCAAACCAGACGTGACGAACTTGACGTTCAGTCTGCTAAACCACCGACTATGGTCGTAATCTATATTTGTACTAGGTTTGAATATTTTCTCTGAGTTAGATAATTTATGATATTTTTCATAGAAAACATTTTTTTTGTGGGTTTCTTGTAGATTAGGCACTGGTTGATAAATATTATAGAAAAATAAATTATTTCTGTGATCAAAGCAGACTAATAATCGAAAAAAGTATCAACAATAACAAAATATATGAAAGAAAGGAATAATCACGATTAAAATTTCTCTTTTTTTCACATTTTATCTCTTACAACATATAAGTGTTTTTACCGTGAGAAATGATTGAAAACAGTAAGATAAGGATTGAAATTTAGGCGATCACCTACGTGGTTATTAAAAAATTTATTTATCTTATAAATGTGAAGTTTAAACCCAACAGGAAAAGTAAGAAATCGTGTTAACAATATTTTTATTCTGTGGTATAGTGATGGTTCCCATAGGATAGTTATTTATAAATCCATTATCTAAAATATCTTAATTATATATATTTATTTATAAGGTTAGGTGTTGAATGTAAATCAATTCGATTAATATTAAGTTAATTTGCAAGTCATTTATTAAAAATGTAAATCTGAATCCAGTTGTTTTTTATCTCTTGCTTACATAAATATGTGTTAGACTCCTCACAGATGATAACATGGTGTAAGGTGTCAGTGTGGCAATATACTCTACTGCTGGTAATGAAGAGGTAAAGTTTCATACGCTATCTTTGCTAGGGATTTTTCGCGTGTAGGCTATCACGTTGGTCCTCACATTCCTTCTTTCAGAAAATGTAGGTGCATTTACTCTCAATTAATACTCACTATTTGTCTTTTATAAAAAGTCATTAATAACCATGATGCCAAACCTTGAAATAAAAAAGTTACTTTTGGGTATGACGGGCAAATAAAAAAACAGAAATATTTTTGGAAGAGAGTGAGAAATTATATAAGCTCGCTATTCTATGTTATTTGTATTGACTAATTACCGTTCTTTTACTTTGAATTGTACGTAAATTAAATTTTTATAATCTCATGGTTATTAATAACACTCTAGTATACATGAATAAAATATCCACTCTGCTTTGATAGTCAGCTGCAATGGGAGTCATTTCACGTATATAGTTCATTGCCATTACTAGAAACTCTTGTTCCAATTCACGATGTTACGAAAGATGCTCTCAAGAGAAAATTCTTTTTAAACATTATTTTTACCATCGTGATTGTTTTGGTTGCAACCTTCAACTTGGGGTCACGTATAAGTCGGTTAGAGCTTAAGCATAGGAAAAAAACCCATATTTTTCTCACACATTTTGTGTGTTTTCCAGTTTAGAAAGTGGTATGATTTAGTTAAGTGTTTCTAATTTTCTGTTAAAAATATAGAGTAGAGGTAGTAGGTAAATACCTTGACCGTTAGATTGAAGGTGTAGGATGCTGATAAGGAATAAAGATGCTGTAGGTTTAAAATGCGTTATATCACTAATATAATGCTTACAAAGTAAAATAAAGTAAAATGAGGTGGCCAAAAACTAGAAAAGAAATATATCTTTTTTTGTTTGTTATCGCTTAATAGATACTACTTGTTCGTTTCATACGAATATCCATTAGCTACAATGCTGTGTTATAAATTAGTAGGGCCTAATTTAAATTAAATGTACCTATATTTGTTTAGAAGGAGGGTGAGAAACAATTTAGATAAATCTCTCTCGACATATACGGCTGGGGTTTGAGCCCGGATCTCCTTGGCAGTGGATGATCAGACTGACTAAGCTTGTCATTTGGTCTGCTTGCTAATAGGTACATTTTATTTTAAATCATAGATCACGATTTATCAATGTCAATAAAAAAATAACCTTCTCTATACAAATCGGCTTATTTAATAAAAAAAATATCATTTCACTATAGAATAGTCTATATAGTCTATTTCTTGGATGTGGAAGTGTTAAACACAAAATTTTACTTTCAGCACATGGACTATTTATGTTTTAATGTAAGGAGAAATGATAAGAAAAACATTTTTATAGGATGTAGACTCATATCAGTATGAAGAGAGGATGAAAAAATTAAATAAATAAATCACACATTAAAAAAATCTCCAATGTAACCAGCTAAGATTAGAACCTCTAGCCCCTATGATACCTGTAATCTATTATAGTGCAAGAATAATGTCCTAGACCGTGCGACCACCTATTAAGCTTTGTAGAGGAGGATAGCGAGTTCATGTATCCCTAAGCTTGGTGCGAGAAGTCAAACCGGTTCTGTTTGATGAAGAGAATTAATATTAATAAGTGTTCAAAGGGGATAAAAGTCACACAAACCATTACATGAGTGTTAGAAATAAAATATAAGATAAGAGTATTAGAATACACATCTCATGTATGAGAGAGTGGAGCTAGAAATTATTAGAAATTTATGATTTTTGTAGATATTTTAAACTAGGAAAATTTACGTACTAAACATTCACGCAAAATCGGTATTTATAAAATTGATTAATAGAAGAATTTGTTACAACAGAACTGGATTTACCTTTCAATTATATCATTAATAAAAGTTAGTAAATACTAATGTTGATGTAATTTATTAATTAAGGTAAATAATATGGATGATATATTTATTATTAGCAGCACGTATTACTACCTGTTCGAGATGTATGCACTTACACTAATGTGTAATGGTATGGTGATTGTGAGATGAAATGGAGGACCTACAGTTTAACGTGGGATCCGAACCACGGTGGAGGTCTGGCTTTCCACAAATTCACTAGTTGTGACTAATACATATTCACGTCTTGTCAGAGGTGAAGGAAGGGTTTGGTAATCAGATAAATCTGTGCCAGAGCCGAGGATTGAACACCGGACACCCAGCACAGAAGTCTGAAACCTTACCCCTAGAACACCAGGTAATCTAATGTTGATATAATTTATGGGCTTGCTTTACCATGTAATTGAATATTATCCGTGTGATTAAGAAACCTAATAAGTCATAATTTTGAATTAAATGTCTTTGAATACTAATGAAATATAGGAAAAGTTCCAATTTAGTTAAAAAAAATTATATCTCAAGAAAAAAGACAATATTTTAGCGCAAATGTTGAATCATTACTGACTCTTGGCTGACTTCTTACGCTCTGTCCCACATTCTAACATGTCTCCCCTAAGGAAGAATGCAGTATACGAGCTGTGTGAAGTCAGGTCATAATAGAACATTGAACATCATTGCTAATTGATCGCAACTAGAAAGTAAAAAAGGAAAATTTATTAATTAAAAAAAAATCTCAACAATCATACGGCTATGCCGCTCAACAGACTTAATCGATCAATTTTAACTAAACACACGTGATTCTAGTTTAATGACTTTGGTTATAAAAATGTTTTAACATATTATAAATATTTAAAATGATTATAGTGGCACACCTATATAATTATGCTACACATACTACATTATTTATTATTACTAGTACATTAATTATATTTATTACTATAACATGGATCAAAGAGACAAAATAAAAAACACCCCACGTAAATTCTTATTTTGATTGAGTTCATAACGTTATATACTAAGAATATCTAACTGGAATCTATTTTCTGTTCGCTTAATATATTACAAGGTTAAGATATTTTACATGACTGCCATTAAACTTTGCCAACTAATATTATCCTTATTATAGTTCTACTATTTTTTACCCATCGCGGCTTCGCCTGCAATAATTTATAAATATTTTAATTTTTAACTAAGCTTTTTTAAAAATAAATAAATAAATAATGGGTAACTTAAATAATATATATTTCTTTTACTAAGAAATATATTATTTACACAAGTTTAAAAATTAATATTGTAAAATTAATGTATACGAAAAGTTTAAACATAATTATTGTAAAATTAATGTAAAATCTAAGGTTGGGAATAGTCCTATTTGTTATTCCAGGACATACTCTACCAACGTACAAAGTTTCATTCGAATCCGTTGAGCAATTTTGGCGTGATTGAGTAACAAACATCCAAACACACAAACTTTCGCATTTATAATATTATATATTAAAATAATATATTATCAGTAAAAAAAGGGAAGTTTTGGGGACTTAAATATGTAATATAAAATAAAACTAGTAGCTATATGAAACCATTTTCCAAAACCACGTGTTTGAAAATTTTACTTTATATACAAGTAAAGATGAAAAATAGACCTCCCGTTGATTATTATTCAACTTTAAACAAAATTAAACCTTGTTACATGCATACACAATTATTCATAATGCATCGCTAGTATTTATTTTAATGTTAATATTTTAACCCAGTCTAATCAAATAAAATATTTTTTTATCTAAGTAAACAAGTTATCTATTTCATAATATTTTCGTCGTACAACCCGTTCAGGATTATAATTAATAGTTGTTCTGTTTCTTTTGACAAGCCCGCTGCCTCTTTGGAATTGAGTCCTCCAGTATATTCTATTAGCAGTTTCCTTTTTTACATCCTGAAACTTCATATTTTTTCGGTTTTTGAGGTCATCAACTAGTTACATTCTTGGTCCTGCTGGTTCCCTTCCCCCTTCCTTATTGCCTTATATAACATCACTTAATAAACCATTTATTTTCATGATCCTACCTATTCATTTGGTCTTTTTTCGTAAAATCACCTGCCTAACGACAATCTTTTGATACAGGCCTACTATTCTCAGTACTTTTTAGTTAATCCACTGATATGTCCAGTTTACCCAATCTATTCTCCTCCAACACCAAACCTTAAAACATTCTAAATATTTATTAGCCTATTTCCTCGGGATCCATCTTTCAGCTCCATATGTAAACACTTCACCAGTATTTTCCTCTTTATTAAGGATAGTGATGTTGAGATGAGGACGGTTATGTTAAACTGAAATAAATGAGTTTGGTGCTTAGTCCGCGTGTCAACTGGTGTGGATATAAAAAGTTATTATTCAATTATTTTCTTGGACACAACATTAAACCCTTTTTTACTTCTCATAAAGTACACGAATTTATCTAATGAGTAGAGTCGAGATTTTTTACATTTTATATTTTTATCAGAAACTTAACTTTTTATGAATAACAGGATAAAAACATATTTGTTAAATATTTGCTTGATGATAATTTGTTTTAGAATATTTTGTACAGAATTAAATATAAAAACTTTACGTAGTTTCAACTAATTTTCTAAAATAATATTTTCAATTGCCCCGGAAAATTATATTTCATAATTTACAAAATAATTTTAACTTCTAATGAGTAAATGTTTTTTCAACGTCTAAATAAATGATATTCCTCGATATATATATATATAAAAAATCAAATAAATTTACTACAGATTTATTTTGAGTTCACTCTATGTAAGGTATAGTTTAAGAACTATATATATATATATATATAATTATGAAATAATATTTTACGGGGTAATTGAATATATATATATATATATAGTTTTTAAACTATACCTTACATATAGTGAACGTAAAATGAATCTGGAATAAATTAATTTGATATAATTTAGTTTGTTTGGAAGATATATATATATATACATATATATGTTTTTAAACATATTTCCACATTTAGGAGTTTTTTTGTTGTTGTAATTTTAGGGCATAATTAAAGGAGTATTCTACGTTATTTGTTCCATAAATATTATAACCCTTTTTATGAGCAACACTTTTAAATGTGTTTTTTTAATCTGCTTTATTTCGCTCACACTTGCTCACTCTTATTAATGGCTATGAATATTTCAAAGCTAATTGAAAAATAATAGCCGGCCCGACACGATTGTGATGAGCTAATGTGTTCCTTACTCTCCAATAACGAAACTCACCCACCTGAGCAATGACCGACATGTTTCGGTAGTGTTTCTCCATATATGAGCGCTCACTAATTACTGTTGCGTGTCGGTGATCAAATTACCTTCACGGAAGATCAAGAAATAATTGAGTAATAATCGACGGGAATACAGGAGTAGAGTGTATCTCTTCCATACCAGATTTGGATGGACATATTATTGCATTTTTTTTATTAAAACATTTTTCTTGGTATACTTGATGGATACTTTCTGGAAACCCGCCTCGGTGGCGTAGTTGGCTAACGCGCTAGTCGTGTTGAGCTCGACTGCTGAGTACGGGGAGATCGAGGTTCGAATCTCGGTCGGGTGAACTGGGGGAGGTTTTTACTAAATGGTTTTCCACTCTCCCTCCACCCAAATGCGTGTTTACTTCCTGTAAATCAATCTTCCCAATTCCTAATCCATTAAAGTAATTAGTACTTAAAGCGTATAGCCCGAACGGGTATTAAGACGTGGAGCTAAATAATAATACTCTCTGGACTGACTACCCATAACAGAACACATGACTTAACAGATTATATTAATTTCAGAACAATTAATCAGTGTGAAATATAAAATACACAATATTGTATATATTTGTTCAAATATGACTCGGATAAAGCTCTGAACTTGGTGGCTGCATGGTCTAAGGCGCTACACTCACAGTTGACTAGATTTCCGATGATGTGGCGATTGAAGTTAGAATATCAGTTGGGTGTACTGAAGGTGGTTTTTCCAAAACTGTTTCCCACTCTCTCCTTCTCTCCACTCAAACGTGGGTACACTTCTAAATATAACCTTCCTGATCCTTAAACCCATTAGAATAACTATTAAATAAGGGTATAGCCCAAACGGATAGAAAGACGCGGTGTTAAAATAATATTAGCAGGCATATACGTAACCAATGATAAGATATCGTATGCAAGCTTGTCAACAATCGTATTAGTAAATCTATATGTATTTTGATTAACTATACTGGTAAATTGTCAAATGGCTTAGCTAATAAGATAGCGATTCTGCTTACTGAGCTAGAGGGCCCGGGTTTGATTCCCTGGTAAAGCCGCAATGTATTATTTAAGGGTTGTTGACTAGGGGCTTGGTTGGTTATAGTATTATTTTAGTTTTAAAGTACTGTTATTAGCGTGTTCAAGAAGTATACTTCAACTAAATCTTTCTAACAATATACTTATATATTAGCAAATTAAAGGTGTTTTTTGGTATTTAAATTTACAAACTATCCCCACTTGCAGGAACGCAATATTAATGCAAAGCTCTTCTAGTTCAGTTTGATTATGACTGAGGTCAGGATTCTAGCCCCAGCTGGGTGTACTGAAAATGTGTTTTTCTAAATAATTTTCAAATCTCACAATACAAAAATGGGGACACGTTTTATTTAAAATCTTCTTTCTCCTTTCTATATCCTTAGTGCAGTTAAATTCGTAGAGCCAGGATGAGTAATAGGGCATGGACTTTAAAAAATCTATATAATAAATAAAGACTAGCCTTTTAAAAAAAACGCTTCGTTTCTCATTAAAAAACTCCTTTTTTTTCAAAAATAAACTGTTAACGTATTAAATTGTTGGTATATTGTTTGCGATATAGAAAACGTATAAAATAACTCCTTCACAAAATCTCCCTAGTATTTTATTATTAAAAGAAACTTAATATATACTCAATGATACTAGCTTTTGTTTGATAATCACTGTTAATTATCTAATTCATGTTTTAAAGCTGTAAATAGTCAATTCTATTTGGCTGGGAAAATAAGAGAACAAGGTAATTTCTCATCAATACTAAGTTCAACTTGCTCATTTGAATTTTAAAAGCACTTATTGGGTTTAGTGATTAAAAAGTGTATTTGTAAATACATTAATACGCATGCTCCTATTTTGGTTGGAAAACAACCCTAGAACAATCAGCCGTGTTTCAAAACTTCCCGTAACCAACGATCCAGTCTAAGTCAATTTTGACGCATAAAAATGCTGATATCACGACCAACTTAACGTTTACTTAAGCGTTAACGTAACATAATGTAGAGGCTCTCCACATGTTTTAAATATAATCCATCAGGATACAGTTAACACAACCTTCACTTAACGTAAGAATTGTCCAAGTAGAAATTTCACGTTACGCGAACGTTAGGTGAAATGCGCCACGTATTTCTATCATACAATAGTCATGATAGTAACGTAAACACAGCTATTTAGTAGGTACTCAATTTGTTTGTTTATGTAATACAGTCGACTTTTTCGGTACAGTTCGTTCGTCCGCATCTTGTGAACTCTAAAACGTCGTAACCTATTTTAAAATATTTTTTTATCCATACAATAAGTTTATATATCAAGGACTTGCAGACTAATCAGTCCTAAATAATTGGATTCCATTTTAGTAAATAATTTGTTTTCAAAATGTCCAAATTCACTGCCTGTGTTTTTCCGGAGATTTAGGTTACTTTACGTGAATCTTGATTATGCACTGTGTTTCTTTACTTTATGGGAGCCTTAAGTTTATCATGTATGAGACTACGTGATCACTGGTGGAGCAGTAGTTTTCATCTTAGTGTGAATGTAGTATTTATTACGTATACGAATTCATAATAATTTATTATTGCTGACCTTTATTTTGTTCAAAAATATCCTAATCTGAACCTAATATAAAAAAGAACTTTCTTTAAAACAAACCCAGGGATCTCATTAGTTATGTATATAATGTATTTTCATTAAATGTGAATATAATGTTTTTATCAGTGTTTTTATTTCATAGCTAAGCTGCACGTATATCTTCAGTAAAAGATATGTAAAATGTGTTAACAATTACTCTTGATTAATTTTCGAATCAAATTTAAAACATTTTCTTCTCATAGTACAGATAACACCTAATTCATATAGGTATTATCGCTTTAACAACACCTCACATCGTGATGCGTGTTCCTGTATACTTCTTTTAAAATTCGGTGGAATTCAGACCTGTGAAAGAGTATTAACAAAATTTTGAAAAAATACTATGACATCAAGAGATAATAGATTTGAAATTAAAAAGACTCCCGAACTCGCAATAAACTTGGGAATAATGCAGAGACTCACACTTTAACCAGGATTTAGGAATATCAAGTACTTTTTTAGAACTTCAATAATTTTAAATAAATTATTTATTTAAAATAAATTAAACTCTTGGGATTCTTAGGATAGGTATTTATTAATGAGGAATTTTTACACAAGAGAAAAATGGCTGGAAACTACTGGTATAGAGGTCCCCCCTCCCTCTCCTCCAACTACGTGTCACTACCCGTTCGGATTTTGAACAATACATATTATATTTTAGTTACGCTAGTGTGTTAAGGATATGGAATATGGAATTTAGAGGAAGTTTACCTGAATTTGCCTGGAAGGAGAGTGGGAAAACGTTTAGAAAAAAACCACCCTCAGAACAATTGGCTGGGATTAGAACCCAAATCAACCCATTACGAGTAAACTAGAATAAACGAGCTTGACATTTAGACCGTATGTCCACCGGCTTGAGTTTATAGTTTATTAAGGTACTAAAATAACCGAGCAGAAAACAAGTGGGCTTATAAAGTTACTGGTTGTAGCGTCCCGGCAGTAGAACAAACAGAAGTGGAGGAAAATGCGGGTAGTTTGACGTGCTGCTACAAATAAAATACTACCCGTTCAGGCTATACGTCTATGTGGTGATTACTCTAATGTGTTAGGGATGGGGTAAGTTGAATTTATAGGAAATATACCCTCATTTACGTGGAGGGATTGGGGAAAATCATTTAATAAAAACCACCCTCACTACACCAGACCGGGATTCAAATCCAGATCTTCCCGTTATCAGCAGTCTAGTCTATTGCGAGACTGACTCCTCAGACCACGCGGCCACCTAAGCAGGCTATCTTTGATTGATTATTCAAAATATGGAGATATTTGAACTTTTCAGAGGGTAAAGTTTCTCCTTTTAAATTATGTTTAAGTTTATATATGTATAGGGTCATAATAAATAGCTTTATGTTTGTTATAATGAGCACGAAACTCATTTTCTGTTTAAGGTTTTGCTAATATTTAACCTGGTCGCATTATTTTTTTGGCAATATATCAGCTACCTAGCCAGTCCAGTTAAAACCTAGTGTACGTGATATTAGATCGGTAGCGACAGGTTGTAAAGTCTCGACGTAGCCACTGTGACGGGGTCGGTCCTGTGTGGTCCAGTGATGTCGAAAAAAAATCCTCCGCCTCCTCCGTCACTTTCCCCTCCCCCTTTCCTCATCGTGACCTCGCGTCATTTTGGTTGCGATGGTATGAGGGAGTGCGGAGTTGTATAGTGGCGTCGCGCAACCTAATATCTACCCTCTTGCGATCATTCTCAAGGATGACCCCCTCTACGAAAGGGAGGAGGGGGGGGGGCACAGTTATTGGTGCGGAAAGTGAAAGGCAAGATCGAACAAGAGTAATCGTCCCGTCTCTTGAGTTCTAGAGCCCTTCAACATCTCTTTTTTTTTGTGCTGAGGATTCACACGCTTTCCCACCTCACAAGACCGACGTTGTTTTTAAATATTTTGTGTTCTTCATACTTTTAATTTGTTTACACAACCCTTCGCTTTGATAAACCCGACGAAAAGTATTGAATGACATTGGCTAAGTTGAGGACGTTTATTTTAAATCTCTAAGAATATATATGAAATGCAACCACATTCACTTGTAGGTAGAGTGGTAAAACACTTAGAAAATGAATCTCACTTTACGCCGAAAGGAGATTAAAGACCCGACCTTTCGGTAACCAATAAACTGGACGAGATTATTTTGACGTTTAGTCCATGTGACTGCTGATTAAACTATCTTCTAAGAAGTTATATTGGGCCCTTTTGTTAATATTTTTTATTCTCTATTTAGGTCAAACTTTAATCTACAACATCATGATTATTGATGTAGTACCAGAAGAAAATTATCACTATCATACTTGTTTCGAGAAAATAAATCACTCAACAGTATTTATTGATATCGAAATAATAATAAAATTTTATCTTGGTATCATGTTTTTAGAAATTTTATGTTCGAAAATGTTAGTCATGTTTCTTGTATACTTCTTAAGCCTCTCATATAATTTATGGTTTTTTTAACGTGAACATTCTGAACTGACTGATTATATCAACACACGATTTATAAACTAACTTAAATCTAAAACAGACACAACACCTAGCCCCCGGTCGTTAATTCATCACTGTGAGAGGGGAAACCCACATTTCATCAATTATAATTTTTCGAACATGCCAGTAATTAAAGCCAGGACCCTTAGCTTAGTAGACAGACATGCTACTAATGTGTTGGACTAAATAATTTATCACTAATGCAATCACTAAAATGTCTAGTTTTATGTTAAGCACATTTTTGTTTTAAGCAATCGGGTTATTACGAAATTGGCATAAAAAAATCCCATGACAATGCGTGAATTATGGTTTATATGACACCAACCCGAAATAAGAGTGTAAGTACTAACGAGTAAATAAATATTTTGATATGTATACTAATTCTTTTTTACTAAATATATATAGTAAAATAGTTATTAGTATCGAAATAAATATATTGGTACTATAAAATATTGTCATAATTTCTCATAGCTGATATGTATGAAACGCAGTGCATACTGACTTATCAAATAGATCAGTGGGAGACTGGGGGAAACTTTCTTCTCTGATTACCTGACATTTGTCATTTGGAGAAATATGATAGTGGGGGTGCATTCAATTCTTACTCATGACCAAGGGATACAATCTAAAAAAAATTGAGAACCATTGAAATAGATAATCAATTTGGATGTTTTGACGATGGTTCATTTAATCAACACATGTGTGATATGATATAGCTTGCTTTTGTTACCCACACTGGTTAGCACGCGGACAAAATGTCAAGCTCATTTATAGTCTAGTTTGTCAGTGATGGGGAGCTCGATGTTTAATACTCGGTCACATGTTTTAAGGTGTTATTTTTACTTTAAACACTTCTCAATCGATGCAAATACGGGTGTATATACACTAAACTATACCTTTTCCTTTACTACTCGATATATAATTTTAATAATTATAAAAGTACATGCCGGATGAGTACTAAGACGCTGTAAAACATGGTATAAATGGTGGTAGCTGGTAGTTCTAAAAGTTACCAGAATTTATTTTATGCACACGTGCATAAAATCATAAGATTTGCAACTTTCACCTTTGACGCATAAGATAAATATTTTTTATAAACATTGACCACAAGGAGTGTTTTGTATTTACTAATCTTCAAAAACTAAGCCCTAAATTTTTCTTGATTCTAGTCTGGATGTTAAAGAGGAATTTAATAATGTGACTTCCAAACAAAGATCTAAATATTTAGCTATCACCATTAAATAACCATTTTCATTGAAAGGCATCGTATAATTTTTGCGCCAAAAGGCTACAGAAGATATGAATTCAAACTTGCTAAGGGTTTGAAAAATCACAAACTAGCCTAGCTTTCAATAACCACCCCCAATAGAGATGTACAAATAAAAATTTTTACTGTTTGGAATAATTAGAAGTTAGTTAGTTATTATTATTATTATTATTATTATTAGCACGAAATTAGCATGAAAGGGAGGACCTACAGCTTAACGTGGAATCCGAACCATGGTGGAGGTCTGGCATTCCCCACATTCACAAGTTGTGATTAATACACGTCTTGTTAGAGGTGAAGGAAGGGTTTGGTAATCAGATAAATCTGTGCCAAGACCGAGGATTTAACTCCGGACCCCAGCAAAGAAGTCCGACTCCTTACCCCTAGACCACCAAGTCACCAGTTAGATGTTAATCGGTTAACTTAAATAAGCATTATATTTTTGTAGTTACATATTTCAGTTGCTCACATACTTTAACCTTAGCTTAGTCGTTTCCAGAACTCGGCCTATACCTATTCTAGTGATAATAATTATAGAAATTGGGAATTGAAATACGTAACTGGAATAATGATATGTATTTATTTAACTTTGGTATATGGTGGGGGAGATAGGGTAGATATATTTCAGAACAACGGAAATGATAAACTTCCTTTCAAGTCAAACATACCTGTCTAGAAACATAGATCATGGTAAAAGCCTGGTTTTAATTTTTCTTTGACACTTTGTTTACTAAGCTAAAATTGATCTGTAGAATCAACACATCACCTTCTGGCTCAAGTTAGAATTTTTAAATTATATGGTATATATGACCAGTTGGGGTATTATATCCATGCTCGGTCGCCTTATGTGTAGACTTTTAACCACTCAGGTGGCACAGAGTGTTGGCCAGGGTGCATCATAGAAAATTATTATTATTATTATTATTATTATTATTATTATTATTATTGGTACCATGTCTTACTATCCGTTCGGGTTATACGTGCTTACACCAATGTATAATGGTATGGTGATTGCGAGTTGAAATGGATGACCTACAGTTTAACGTGGGATCCGAACCACGGTGGAGGCCTGGCATTCTACACATTCACAAGTTGTGATTAATACATGTATGGTCAGAGGGGAAGGAAAGGTTTGGCAATCAGATAAACCTGTGCCAGGACCGGGGATTGAACCCCGTACCCCCAGAACTTAAGTCTGACACCTTACCTCTAGATCACCAGGTCACCCTACGCCATATGAGATCGTCTACATGTTGTACCCGCAAATAAGATGATGTGATCATAGTTATTATGAAGTTGTGTGTTGTGTGTAAGTCTTAACCTAACTTAAGCCTATTTTTTATCAACCACTGGCGAATATTGGGATACCCAAGTTACTAGCCGGGAGCCAGACCTGGGACCCTTAGGTTCGTAGCCAGGTGTACTGACCACAACACAAAGGGACCAGATACGTTGGACCACATCGCTTTAAGATGATGAACTAGTTATTCTAGTTCAGTTGGGTGAATCATTCAATTTTAACTATTCGTTGGCGAACTACACATAGCTGATTTAAACCACACTGGCAATCCAGTCTAATATGAGCTAGATCATGAGAACACCGGTGCAGTTATTAATTAAATCAACGATAAAACCGCTAAATAAATATAGGCCTTTAAGTTTCAAGGAGGTGGCCAAATCTTTTATTAATATCTGCCAAACGAATTAATGGAATCTTTTATTGGGAGCTTTCGTGATCTCTGATTATCATTCAGCGGGAAATGTTCATGTCATCTATCAGAAACGATTTGTTTTTATGATCCTTTTAAAATGTAAGATGATTACGTCAGCTACCATATGAAGAGCGGACGGAAGCCTCATCTAGAAGATGTAAAACAAACCAGTAAAACACTTAACAAGTCGTGCCTACCTAATAATTTACAGCAATGAAATTATTGGATGGCTCACTGCCATTCTGGCTCAAGTTTCTAGTCACCTTGGTAGTTCGTGCAGGGTGTAGTATCTTGTATAATATAGCTCGTAAATTTAGATACAAAAGTGTTCCGAAAAAACAAACAAAAACAAGCTACCTTAATTCAAATAAATAAAGTCGAGGGAATGATCAAGTTTAAATCTCATCGACTAGTTTGTCTTATTAGGACTAGCGAGTACTAATCCCGCATTATATCAGACCCGACATTGCAGAAGGAAGGGATTATCTTTAAGAAGTGACCGCAATTAGTTTCATGGTCATAAATTCATCATGGTGAAGAATTACGTCCGTCACAATTTCTCCAATAAAGGGAATCGAACTCGGGGTCCTCTACCTACATACTGGGTATACATCTTATTATTTGAGCGATAGGGTCAGATAGAAATTTTGATCTAACATTAAAAATTTCATTTGTATTCTAGTTCTAAATAATAATATTAATTATTATTATTAGCACCGCGTCTTACTATCCATTCGGGTTATACGCACTTACGCTAATGTGTAATGGTAGGGTGATTGTGAGATGAAATGGAGGACCACAGTTTAACGTGGAATCCGAACCACGGTGGAGGCCTGGCATTCCCCACATTCACAAGATGTCTTGTCAGAGGTGAAGGAAGTGTTTGGTAATCAGATAAATCTGTGTAGCTATAAATTAATTTATTGAAAACCACTTAGCAGACCGCATGTTATAAGGCACTACCATCGGAGTAGACTAGATTGGCGATGGCGGGTAGATAAAAGTTTGTGTCTCAGCTGGGTGTTTAAAAAAATGGTTTTACACTCTCTTTCCACGCAAATGCATTTATTATTATTATTTAGCACCGCGTCTTACTACTCGTTCGGGTTATACGCTTTAAGTACTAATCACGCTAATGGATTAGGAATTGGGAAGGTTGAATTAGAGGAAGTGAACCTACATTTGCTCGGAGGGAGAGTGGAAAACCATTTAGGTAAAACTATCCCCAGTTCACCCGACTGAGATTCTAACCTCGATCTACCCGTCCTCAGCAGTTGAGGTCACGCAAATGCAGATATAATTCTTATGAATATAACCTTCCTTATCCCTAAAACATTAACGTAATTAGTACATAAGTGCATAGCCCAAGCGGATGGTAAGATTCTGTGCTAAAAAAAATATTAAAATAATATATTCTTTCTCATAAATATTTAATTTATAATTTTGTGTATAAATAATTTTCTAAATGAACATTTTTAGGTATAAATGTCTTATTTTGTATTCCCTCGTTCCTAAATAAATAACGAAGCACGTACACGCCTAAAGTGAGTATTTAGTGGGCCAAGGATGTGTAGGACAGATGTATGAAGAGCACAGAAAACCACAACCGTTAAATTGACCACAAGCGTAACCAAAGAGTGAAGCCATCCATGTAACATCCACATTGACATATTAATTATGTTGGCCGGGATAGCAGAACAACCGCCCGGGGCCAATGCAGGCAGAGATGCAATTTCGTCCTGTTTCAAACAGTGAACAACGTATCTATAGTCAGATTATCAAGAGAAGAACCTTTTTATAAATGTGCTTCCCAAACTGTGGTAAGTATACCTCCAGAAGTATAGGAAAAATTTCAGGGTATACGAAACGTACCACATAGATTTTTACTAATGGTATTTTTTTTATATAATATTAATTCTGCTGAATAAATTAACGAAGATTTTGACACGATGTCATAGAAAATTATAGACCTTTATTTCCCTGTGTCACAGCAATGATCACTAATGCGCTATCAAAATGTTTTAACGTCCGGTTATATTTTATAAAGAACCAGTGATTTGCTTCCTTTTTTTTGACAGTAGATATCTAGAATGGGTACGTTGTATAGCTCATGTCCCTTAAAGATATCACTGTTTTAGAAGATAAAAAGAATAAAGGATAGAGAATGAAGTTTTCATTGAATCTTATATATTACTAAGTAATGCATTTAAAGATATACTATGTCACCAATTTACTTAACTGTAGAGCTGTCAGGTTTGAATGTTTTAATATGTACCATTTCCTAAATAATTAAAATATTGCTAAATATTTAATGAAAATTATCGACACTATATATTTCTGGATAAATATAACGTTAATATTAAACTACATAACAGAAAGCTATAAAAAATTTAAAAAAGCTAATTTGATATTTTAAGAATTTACTTTATTCTAAATAATCCAAGAACTACAACAATTTAATAACTTAATTTATTTTATACATTTATTATAAAATATATGCCTCCTCGAAAACACTGGAATAATTATTATAAATGCTATCTTAATTATTGCTACATATTAGTGTAAATACTCAGATAGTATGGATGGGTAGTGAGATGCAGCGTACACATAGATAAAATATATAATAGGCCACTAAATATATTTAGTTTGTAAAAAATTACATAACTTGTTAGAGCAATCAATATATGTTCTCTACATTTATGTAGATGCTGGTACATTTAATCTAAAACTATCTTTTTCATCCCAAATCCATTATAGATCTTAATTTATGCATAAAGCCAGAACGGTTATTAAAAGGTTTTGAAAATAATAATTATAATGGCACTCTTCATATAAACGGTATACTTATTTGAAATATTCGATTGTGTCTGTTCCAAAATAAAACCCGAATCAGGACGAGGCGATCAAGGTTAGAATTTCGGCTGGGTGTACTGAGGGTGGTTCTTACAAAATGGTCTTCCACTCTTCCTCAACGCAAATGTGGTACACTTCCTATAAATATAACATTCCTAATCCCTGAAAACCATTAACGTAATTAGTACTAGGAGTATAATTCAAACAATTAGTAAGACGGAGTGCTAAAAATAATTTTTATTATTAACAAGTTGCAAATGCTCTGTACTACTCGGGTGAAGTTAGTGCTCTATTTTATAAATTTACTTGGATTAAAGATTTAAAATTTATCATCCTTGTAGAAGAAATTAAATAGAAAACGAATCTCTACTATACTCAACAGAATACAAAGATAGTGAGCCATATTGCATTACTTTTTACTTTTTATTCAATATACAATCACAAATATTGTACTCAATAGTTTGATGAACGCTTGACATTTCATGAACCCTAAAATAGTTTTTGCAATGCCGTCTGCCTGTGTGTCTGTTTATCAGCCTAGAGCCGAAACTATTTTACCGATATATCTATTATAGGTTGGTATCTAGAGGGAAAAAGTAGGCTTTTCTTAAGCTCAAATAACAAAGAAAAGCCACACCATCACCACCCTTTATCATCGGGTACAGACAACTGGATAACTCTCTGGGTGCTTGCAAACTGGGCACTGGGAAGACTGGGTGACAATACAAACGGGCGTCAGGGTCATTCTTTTTGACTGATATAATTATAAGGTTAGGTGGTGTTAGGTTATACTAGGTTAGATTCATCTTTAAGTAACTTATGTTGCGCGAAATTCTTATTTTCATGATTTTTGTGCTATATTTTTTTTCAAAATATACAAATTAGGTTTCCTATGTTTTAATTTTTTTCGAAACATCCCCAAAAATTAATATTCAAGTAAAGAAAAATTACTTTTTACACTGACGCCAAGTTTTCTTAGCGCCCAATCTTACCAGTGCCCAGTTCGCAAGCGCCCAGTTGGCCACGCCCGGTTGGTGGTGCCCAGTTGTCCTAGACTGTCTTGCCAAAGCGTCGAATTAATTTCATAACTTTTAACTTGTCTCGTGTAATTCACCGATTTCATGTGTTTTTTTTACCCCATAAATATGTTTTTCTCGCATACTTCCAAACGTCTTGGGGCGTACCCCACGTTAACCACTGCCAGGGACCATTTAACAACCGATGTGTGTCCTACCGCTATTAATTGTAAATACATACCGGTTATTCACGTTTCATAAATCACATTCGATTTAGTGATAAAGTGAACATCTGAACACCGAATTCTGTGTCCAGTTTGTCATTTTTAAGAAGTTTCATATGATTAATGTGCCATGGCATAACCTGTGTTTAGTATACACTTGATGGTGAAGACCCTCTCTTGATTTATTTATAACAAAGAATTTGATGTGATATTAATTTTCTCTAAGATTTTACGAACAAAAATCAACTAATTTCTATCACTTAAATATAATAACTATCTAAATACACATTTTCTTCAATTATTTAAAGTATAGAATATACAAAATACTATATCAACATTCCATGCTATTATTAAAATTAAATTTAGATGTATATTGATATTTTATCAACGCTGTTTTAACCTGAATCATTGGTCGAGTGGTCTTTTTTTTCATTAGTATTTTTATTATTCTCAATATCTATTTACAAACATTTTATATAAAAAACAACTCATAATAGAAACAATAACTTTTTCCCAACCCCTTGGGGTTCTCAAAAAATACAATGGTACGATAATAAATTTAATGTTTTTTCTGTCTATTCAGATACCCCAAAAGGGCACAGTTCATATATATAGTGGGGTCGGGGGTGGTCGAGTGGTCTAATGATTAAGAGTGATAATGTACTTGTAATGAATAATATTTAGCACCACGTCTTACTACCCGTCCGGGTTATACGCTTTAAGTACTAATTACTCTAATGGATTAGGAATTGGGAGGGTTGAATTAGAGGAAGTGAACCCGTTTTTGCCTGGAGGGAGAGTGGAAAACCATTTACCCCAGTTCACCCAGACGAGATTCGAACCTCGATCTCCCCGTCCTCAGCAGTCGAGCTCAACACGACAAGCGCGTTAGCCAACTACGCCACCGAGGCGCGATAATGTACTTGTAATCTTATCCGATTGCGCTGTGGTTTATTTCCCCAAATAAAAACTTTCCTATGGATTCCCCAGACTCTTTCAGAAAAAATACTATTGCATTTCCTCTCATCTATCCTCCTCACAACTACTCTTTAGATAAAGTCAAAAATCAATCTTATACTTAAAATTTTAACTAATAATTAATACATTTAAAAAAGAACAATGTAAAGACATATTTTCCCATTGATTTCAGTTTATTGTTTGGGTAGTTTACACTTGAATCTAAATCATTTAACTATTATTAAAAATATGTTTAACCATTGAAATCATTAAATAATCAAAAACTAATATTAAAATTATCTTTAAAAACAATTTATAATGCTGTGCATTAATAATACATTTTTAAAACTATTACATATAACATCACGGGTAGCTTAATTTATTGGTAGGAATAAGGAAGGTACAGTAGCCCCATGGCCTCTTTGGTGCTGACTGACAACTCACAGTTGACTTCTGACAGTCAACATTTAGGTATATACCTAAATTTTGATTGTCAGAAGTGACAGCTGCCAAACACGTGTATTTGCAGATCATATGGTTCGGAGTAGGGATACATAATTTGGTCTGGTAACTTTTCAAAGCTGTCAGTCACCACCAAAGAAGCCATGGGGCTACTGTAGTTTAGTAAAGAGAGCATTGGCACTACCGTGGAGAGGAGATTAGGAAAAGGAAAAGCAATATTCACACCCCGCCATACTATCACTGATGACCTGAAAGAGATAGGGTGTAACTAGCGGGAATTGCTCAAGATAGAGATAGGTAATGTATCTTTGTAGGTGCGGCAATTAACTTTCTTGTTCCTAGTGCCTTAAAGAAAGATAAATGAGACCTCATGCATACAGTTCAGGGTGTCTATCACGAGACTCCAACCTTTTAAGCTCATACAATTCAGTACAGTGGAGTTTCATGGTGGACAACCTGTATGATCTACTTCCATTTATCTGTTGTATTGACGTGATTTATTTACGTAATGGCTGTTGAAATGACAAAATAATTGCAATATCCTGCTTCGGTGGTCATATGGTCTAAGGCATCACTCTCACAATAGACTAGACTGATAATGATGGGGATATCAGGGCTCGATCTTGGTCGAGTGTACTAAGGCTGGTATTTTATAAATGCTTTACCACTCTCTTTTCATGCAAATGCTGGTACATTATTATTATTAGCACCGCGTCTTACTACCCGTTCGGGTTATACGCACTTACGCTAGTTTGTAATGGTATGGTGATTGTGAGATGAAATGAAGGACCTACAGTTTAACGTGGAATCCGAGCCACGGTGAAGGCCTGGCATTCCACACATTCACAAGTCGTGATTAATACACAATAGACTAATAGACTAATGGATGGACTTGCGAAAATACTGATGTGAACCCAATTTTCTGATTACATCAGTCTTAGTCCATCAGTCTTGCAAGTGATGGAAGAGACTGACGGTAATACTGACTGTAGGACGTCAGTACGTCAGTCTCAGTAGCAAACATAGACTGCACACGTCTTTTTTCTTATCATCCATGATGTTGCACGTTGCATGCAGGAGCTGAGACTGATAAAAATAACGATACGAAGACTGACCATGTACGGCCTCTTTATAAATACTGATGCATACTGACAGTCAGACTGATCGTGTAGGAGCCCTATAGGGGCAGGACTATGTAAAATGAAATCATTATTGATGACTGCATAGAATTTATTATTATTATTAGCACCGCGTCTTACTACCCGTTCGGGCTATACGCACTTACGCTAATGTGTAATGGTAGGGCGATTGTGAGATGAAATGAAGGACCTACAGTTTAACGTGGAATCCGAACCACGGTGGAGGGCTGGCATTCCATACATTCACGAGATGTCTTGTCAGAGGTGAAGGAAGGGTTTGGTAATCAGATAAATCTGTGCCGGGACCGAGGATTGAAACCCGGCCGCCATCACAGAAGTCTGACACCTTACCCCTAGACCGCCAGGTCACCTGACTGCATAGAAATATATTAGTATTGTTTTAAACGTTATCTCTGACCTAAGGTGAGCCATTTTCTCATAACAAAAATACGGGACACCTATTATCTTTTCAAAGGTTGGGATTCTCGACCTACTTCATTAATTATTTTTACGTTTATAATTATTAACTTTGTTATTTTACTATTACCTCTTGTTAAGTTAATCAAGATTTTAAGGCAGATTGGCCGAATGTTACGTTAAACGCAGTAAGTAGTGATTAGATGAGAATTCGGGGATTCCCAAAGCCCAACGGCTCCGAGCTCAGGGCTTCCCATTTTAAATGCGAGCCGAAAATACAGTATCATTGATATGCTTCAATAAAATCATAAAGAGAAATATTGTAAAATACTGAGGTTTCAATGATTCTTACCATGTAATTTATAAAATGAGGGACATTAACGAAACGCTTGGTTAAATACGGAACATGTACGAATTTTTTCGGGCATGTAAGAAAAATGTGACGATACTCTCAAATACGGATGGAACTTTTCTGTGAAATACGGGACGGATGGTAACCTTACTCTTACCAGAATATAGCTACAGCCATGTTGTCTGCTTCGGCCATATGTGCGATTGACCCTGTCATACGAGGGATCAAACCCCAAGACCCCCCGTGGAGCGTGAGCCAGTGATCCGACATACTTTACACAATAGTTAAACTGCTATTGTCTAGATCTATCTTGTGTTAGTTTCAGAACATCCCGCCAGGAGTGAGGAAGGTGGTGAGAGGAATATGTTGAGCGTGTTCCCATCAAGAGTTGTGACGTCACCGTTGTTTAATGTTTGCGTCAGGAATGCGATATGTCCCGGAGCGATGTTAGAATGCTATGCTTTTGAAGATAATTAATTGTTTTTCTTACTTGGTTTGGATTAGATTTTTTTTATTACTGTTGCGTGTCTTTTTGCATATTTATATCAAAGAGTAAGGTAGAAATGATATGAAATGAAGTCGCATTTACGCTATGGCATTAAGAATACCCAACATAAATTCAGGCCCGATCCATCCGCCACTAATAAACCAGACAATATATGACTGATGTATTTTACCACGTGTATACTTTCTTAACTTGGGTCAGTATACTACACCTAAAGTTTCTAATATTAAAATCACAGCTAACAATCACGCTTCTTCAATTCTAATATCTCAATAATGGAACGAAATTATACAAAATAATATATTTTATGGTGTAGCCTGGAATACAACCAGAATAAGTGGGATTTCTTAGCCATTACGCATTTTTTTAAAAAAGGATATTTGTTTATATACTTAAAAGCTGTCTAACTACTTTAAATCCAAATTGGTGATTGCATAGTCTATGGTGTCATACTCGCAACAGGCTATATTGCCGGCGATGGGGTGATCCGGGTTGTAACACCTGTTGGGTTCTTGAGGATGGTTTTCCTAGGCTTATTTCGAACTCTAATTTCAAATAAATTTGGGTACATTTTCTCAAAATTCTATCGTATTCATTCTCACACCATTATAATAAATACTCGGTAGACCCAAACGAATAGTATACCAAAATAACATTATTTTAAGTTTGAATATAAGTTGATAAAATTTATTACCTTGGCATTAGAAGTTAGCCAGTAAGTTTTTGCTCAGTGTGTCAATTACCTGAAGCTGAAATCTTAGTTTATCTTGTAGTAAGGATTATTATTTAGCCTTTTTGTGGTTAGTCCGTCTTTGGCAGCTGGTGAAAGCAACAAAGTATATTTAATTAATCATCGAAACCAGTGTGCCTTCCGACTAAAAGGTTGGTATCAACTTGTTTAATTTTATGGGGTTGGAGGAATTTGGGGTTCAAACCCCAGCTTGATGTACTAATTTATTTCCTTCAAAATTGTTTCCCCCTTTTCTTTAATGTGTGTGGATAAAATCCAATTTATACCATATTTATCTTGAAGGCTGGGCGCACACCTGGTGACTAATATTCTGAGCGGTTGGTATAGGCGGTCAGAATCACCTTTATCGAAATGATTCCCGCGAGACATCGTAGCCACATTCACACTTCGTACATAACAAATGACTTTACGCTGCGCTAAGTGAGTGCATACTGGTCCATTTACATATATATGTGGTGAATCGGACGACAGCGACTGACCGCTGGCCGCGTGTGCGTCGCTCGTGCCCTCTTCACCGCGACCAAGCGTGGCCGCTGTTCGTTGGTCGCTAAATACGTGCACTCTCCGTGGCTACTTTAGACCCCAATGTCTGCCGCGGCCAGGTCGCCAAGTGCGCGCCCAGCCTTAGCTTGGACCCGTAGTGTAATACGGCGCACGAAAAAAAAAACTATAATAAAAGGTAAAAAGATATACTTTACTACTGCAGACATATTTGCTAATTTGTTTCATCTCCTTTGCAAATACTTATGCTACAATATATATCATCTTTGAGGGCACTGCATGGCTACTATTGGGAAACAGCGTTGTCATTCTCTCGTTTTCGTGTGGTCAATCTCCCATCAAATATATGACAAGTTTTGCAACGCTGGTTAGTCGAGTATACCAATAGCTTCTTCTTACCCCAGCACATCACCTTCAGACATAACTGAGAGCGATGGGATTTAGCAACAGTAAAATAAGATAGAGGAATGTTGAAGATTTTTTCCCCCCCATTAGACATGCATTTCCCTCAGCAATGATATTGGGTGTAGATATAGTATTATCTCCCTTGTCCCTAGACTATTAATTACGGAATTTCATATATTTTAACCTTTTAACACGATTTAAAACACGAGTGTAGATTATCCAACACTGACTAAAGGTTATTTCGTCTATCTTAATGCTTTCCAAATTGACATCATCTCTCAAACGTGAAAGCTGAAAACCACATGGTTGGTGTATGAACATATGATTTTATAACTTTTATTTTTCAGTTTTAAGATAAGGTTTTTTTCTGCTGGTGGTCTCACAACACCTAGTAATTCATTAGCCATTCTTCAGTCCAAGTTTCAAAATAAGGTACTTTTAAAATATGTTTACATTTTTTTTGTGATCAACATTATAAACATTTTACCTTATAAGTAGTGTTATTTTATAGATATTGATAGTATCTGTCAGAGGTGACAGCTAAAGATCTTTTGATTACGTGACACTAGATTAAGTAAATTTTATAGCTGTCATATAAAAGTGTCTTCCTATGGAAATTGTACTGTAGTTTGAACTGTAAGAGTATGTAAAGTGTGTCAACTATTTGAACACTAGATTACTAGTTGAGATACAATGGTTTACCGCCATTTTAGGAGATAACTAGTGTAAATTTGTTGTAACATATAAGGTGATCTAAAGAGGGTGTTGGTTGTAAATTATAGTATTTCTTCTTCAGGAGAAAGGGGCGGGGCATTTAGTTACATAGTGTTTACCCCCTATATCCCTATGATTCTGAATATTGAACAAGTAGAAACGTGTTTATCTATTTGTCTACTTTTGTAAGTTCAATTGATACTATCTGCGACCTATAATATCTTCTCTAAGTGGACAGAAATAGCTGTATAATTTCTTAAAGGAACCATTGCATCATACGACTGATGAATAAATGTTTGCCAAAAATAGTGAGGACATCATACTCGGTGCATCCCGACAGGATTGAACACGTACCTAACGACTCAAGGTCTGTTATATCAACTGTTTAGCCAATCCCACCAAATTTAGTTCTAACATAATACTATGCCTAATTATTGGAAAATTAAATTAATGTGGAATTGAAGGGAACTTCAGTTAAAGTCGATATTTTTGCAGTTTTGAACTTTTTTTTGACATAAAAAGTTAAATATTGCTTTTTAGATTTATTTTATATATATCTTAATCTCAACCATTCTTAAAAATTTGCTATAAAACGTGGCATTTAACAAACAAATTTGTAAACTAAGAGAAAAGTCATATTTTAGTTACGCAATGCCCGTGATAGATATTCAATAACTGTTGAGTTTAACAAAACAAGTGAAAAATGACAACTTAGTCATGGGAATTTAACCCGGGATGTTTGGCTTTGCGTGCCAATGTTCTATCAATGAGCTGGTTTGTCTCATATCCAGGGCAATTTTTTTACTAGTTAATGGTGTAGTGAGTTTATGTGTGGTAACTGAACTAATCCTGTGGATGGTCATAAGGTATAATTTTGTGATAGTTACTCACTTGCTTATTTATTCAATGGCATTAAAAACTCGAAAGCTCATTGCCGTACTTACAAACACCTATCCTATCTTGAGTTAATTCTATCCAGTTTTTCTCATTACACCCTATCCCTATCTTTATATAGTTATATCCAGTTCATCTCCCTACACCCTATCCCTATCTTTATATAGTTCTATCCAGTTCATCTCACTACACCCTATCCCTATCTTGAACTAGTTCTATCCAGTCCAACTCATAACACCCTAATTTTTTCTTGAACTAGTTATATCCAGTCAACCTCATTACACCCTATTTCTTATCTTGAGCTAGTTATGTTCAGTCCACCTCATCACACTCTATATGTGTCAGTACCATTCTAATGCTATACTCCCATCTATGCCTAGGTCTTCCCAATGGTCTCTTCCCATTGGGTTTGTCAGTCAGTACCGAGAACACGGTTCTATATTCTTCTATTCACGCTAAATGTCCTGCCCATCGTAATCTACAAGACTTTATTATACTAACAGTGCCTTGTGATGAGTACAGGATATTTAACTAATCAGTATGTAGCTTCCATCCAGAATCTTCATCCCTTTTTGGACCAAATATCTTCCTAAGAAATTGGTTTCCGAACACCCTAAACTTCTTTTATTCATAAAAAGTAAGATATCATGTTTTATAGCCATAGAGAACAGCCGTTAAAGCTATTGTTTTGTATATTATTAGTTTTACATTGAGATTCATATGAGCTAATAGTTTAAAAAAATACCCTGACGCATTTTTTACACATTCATATCGGTGTGGTTTAACAAACAAGTTCCGGCCTACCGTGATCTAGCTGGGCTTACTATCCATTCATCCACTGCACGGTCTAATGTGTCACTCACTTCTTAGACTGGACTGCCGAATACGGAGAGATATGGACTCGAATCCTGGTCAGTGGTACTGAGGGTGATCTTCCACAAATGGTTTATTCCTTCCACACGACGCCAGTGCGGATATATTTCCTATACATTCAACCTTTTTTCCCACTCCTAGCCTAATATAGCAGATATGCTGGTAACCCAAACGGATAATAACACGCAATGCACGTAAACATCAGAATTTATTCAAAGGGCATGCTCTGCTGGAAGCCGCAGTGCAATTTCCATAGGAAACATGACTATATCCACTTTCACATACGTCAGGTCATGTGATACACAGGAGTACCCGTGAGTTGGCCTAAAATTAATTTGGCCTAAGGTTTAGGCAAGTCCAAGATAGTAGTGCGTGTGCCAATAGAGATAGGTCTCCAAGGCTGCACATTACCATCCTCAATGCTCGATTGTATAAAGGTGATCAACTCTGCGAAAGCCCGAGCAAAAATGCGTATATGCTCTGTATGTTGTATAGCTTCTTTTCTAGCTCGCCTCTCAGTTTTATACAAATTAGACAAACACTCCCGGTGATATTTGACCTCGATGTCTACTAAGTCACCTGCACATCACTTGGCTAATAGGTCACAATCTTGTATATTGTGTGCACACTCCCTCACACGATCATTAGCTTCGAAATTGCACACACCATACAATAGATGGGAAAGAGGAGCCGAACCACCACAGAAGAAATGCTCCTTTGTAGCTACAAATGCACTAGCACGAGTACTCATTAATATTTTGTTTTACCATCACCTCCATCGCCACTACCAGAATCTTATGCAGCCCTTCGCTTCTGAGTTCAATACTGTTCCATTTTGCTAACTTTTAAACTGCAGGTCTTTTGAAACTTCGCATTATGGTTACAAATAGTGGACTCCACACCAATGCCATCATTGAGAATATTAAGAGTGATACGATATGCGCTAAGTATATATTATTAAGAAATACTAAGTTACAAAATAACTAACAAGAATTCTAACAAATTTTACGCAAAATTTCGCGCAATTTGCGCTCGGCTTTGCTAGTTAAAATTAAATTAAGCCCCGTTTTATTAGTACCGAAGCGTTTATGGTAGTTTGGAGTTGAATGTGTAGTAACTATATGACATCGAATGAGCAAGAAGATTTTGGGGTGTGTGCTGGAAGTATCCGCCCCGACAGAGGAGAGGAAATGTGTAATCTTGACCTTTTATAATTTAAGTTGTGCTAAGACATTTTTAGGGATCCCCTCCAATCCCCTCTCAACCCCTTCCCCTAATTACCAACAACTGATTTTTAAATTACAAACTTTCCAACTTTTATGATATGTAGTGAATTTAAATGTTCTCCCATTCCAATTAATAGCTTTAATTATTTTAATAATATGTAAAGTTACCACCACCCCATCCTCCCTATTTTTTCAGTTCCTACATTAATCATTTAACATTTTAGGACTTATTTGATTATCTTATGTGGTATTGTTTACGTGGCTACCAAGTTTCAATTTTGAGCATACCGAAAATAGTGTTGTATATTAATTGTATATATTTTAAGAACTTTCATTTCCCGGGCTTCTATTTAGAAATTCCATAAATTCATTGTTCAGACATCATTTGGCTACACTTGAAGGTCTATTTACCTATATGCATGATTCATATTTTCACGCCCTCTCTCCTCTCCTTTGCAAAAAATGTTTTTTATATTAACTTTGAAAATGTTAAGGGAAACCCCCCCCTCCCCCATTGTCTGCTTTTTCATTTTAAATTTTAAAAATTTCCATACTCTTATACTGTTTTAGGTTGTCCTTATATTCACCTGACAAATGCCAATCGTCTCCCGGGAGAAGTAGATTTTTTCAACTAGCTTTGGGAAATTAATCCCCCGAAACCCTTCACCTCACCCCACCCCCTCAATATCTCTAGATCCCACTTATAAATTTAAAATTTTAAGTCTTATTAGGAGTTGTACTTCTACTACACCAAAATGTTTTTATATAACTACCCCTTTCCCCCCTTCCCCTTATTTCCTGGAGTTCTAATTTTCAGACTTTTATAATTATTTGGAGAACCACATTGAGATGTAGTTATATTAATTTTTTTCTATTAGTTTTGTAAATTTTGAAGCTCCACCAAACCCTTTTTCCCAACACTGTCTGAGAAATTTTAAATTTTACGATTCATTTGGCTATCTGGAGTTTTCTCTGTACCTGTTGTAATGAAATAGATTTTCGTTACACAATAATTTTAATCAAAAATTCCCTACCATTATCATATTTCAAATTAATGAATAGTTTCAGAACATAAAAACGAAACGCATCCACATGTGTTAGGAAATATTCTCTCACACTTGGATGATCAATAATATTTTATTTTGGTGTTTACGGCGACTCTATGACGTCAGCTTGTATTTTCCATTTTTTAAAACGTCCCCATACCCGTATTACAAAACTTTGTGAAATATGACCACTTTTACCTCGCTTCTAGAACTAATTGAATCAAGCTCATCGTTTCCATAAAATTTGTTACAAGGGTATGACTCCATCATATTGGAAAGTTGATTAAATTGTGCTAACGTTTAATTTACAAAATAAAGATAATGCTATTTTTATTTCCGAAAATTTAGTTTATTTATCACACTTTACGCCTCTAAAATTAAAAAAACTGTCACTTTCCAAACCCTTTAACTCTGAGTTATATAAGAAATGGCCTTAATAAGGTGGGGGGCAGTTATTTTGGGTTCTAAAATATAGGGCGCAGTGAGTTCTCGAGTTTTATTATAAAAGCGATACTCTTCATACTAGGTGAATTTATACACAACAATTCAAGAAACGAGAAAGATGTTAAGACAAGTTAACTGGCCTACCCTGGTCTGAGCCCGCGACTCTACACAAAAGTACTTCCAAGCACCACTTACAACTTGGGTTAACTTGCGTCTAATATGTCCTACATCTTGGTTCCAATAACAACTATTTCTACCTATAGTAGTTTCACGAAAATGTTCGTCAACTACTCAAACGAGACAATAATTTTCTATATTTTCCTGGTATATATGACTGGTTTTTATAACTATTTTATTTGTTTTTAGTTCGTGATTAGAGGTTATCTCATTGTTGACAAAATTTAAACGTTGTCTAATTGTTTTTAATTTTTGATATATATTTATCTAAAAAATTATATACACGTTTAATTTTTTATTGATTCAATCAATCATTATAGATGCGATTTATAACTAAATACTATCTAGCTATAAAAATTGTTACATACACACAGAACAAATCAAGGCTTAAGAAAAGGAATCGTAATAGTCTATAATAGAAAAAGTCTTCAATTATTAGCTTATTTTTAAAATTATTTCCTGGAAGCAAGCCCCCATTTTCGGAGCACCTACGCTACACTAATTAGAAAGCACTTGTATTAATCGCTAGCCCACATCACTAGGCACAAACAAACGAGCCGCACGTCCCAACAAATTTAAATGCATATGCGCGCAAATTTGCTCAGAGGTCCACACAAATATACTGACTATTTACAAGCTGCCTCATGGGATCGAAGGATGAGGGGAATGTCCTAAAATATCGTGCTGTTCCCTATGGCATAGCTTAGTGGAATTGTAATTATTTAGAACCACGTCTTACTACCCACTCGGCTTATACGCTTAAGTACTAATTACGCTGATGGGTTAGGAATTGGGATGGTTTAATTTAGAGGAAGTAACCCCGCATTTGCATAGAGGTAGAGTGGAAAAACATGTAGGAAATATAACATACTGGACAAACTACAAATATTATTTACAAAATAAAATAAATTGGGTGCTTGAGTTTACGTAAAACAAAATATGTGTGCTGTTAGGTGGAATGACAATAATTATTATGCAATACATGGACTAATTAAGATTCCTTGGCCTAATGTAGTAAGATAATAAAACCGCTACGTGGAAGGAGTCAACCAACTCGATTCGAATATTTCAATCTACAGAAGAGGAAGGAGAGGGAAAATAATGTTTACACCTCAATCCAGTTCGGATCCCACGTTAAACTGTTGGTCCTCCATTTCATCTCACAATAACCCTACCATTACACATTAGCGTAAGTGCGTATAGCCCGAACGGGTAGTAGGATGTGGTGATGATGATGATGATAATAATAATAATAATAATATCAAGTCCAGGGTACAAAGCATACATTTTTCTCTAAATGACGGATTCGGCTGCTGAAAGAGTATGGCTGTGTTAAGCACTGACTAAAGGGGGGGAAATGGGGCAGTTTTGCCCAGGGTCCCACTCCTCGATGCCCCCAACATCACATATATTTGTATTTCACAAAAACGAGTTTTCCGCATTCACAATCCACGTGCATTTAAGATTGATTTAAAGTAGATGTTTAAACACATAAAACAAAGGGTATGGTCTGGGAGGACAGCCACCAGTGACAAGAGGGCCCAACCTAAGCTAACTTCACTAAACAAAAGGTAACACATGGTTTACAAGAAAACATATGGCACCAGTCTTCTCAGATGTCTGTGTACCCATTTCCTCTTTACTTCCTGCGTCCGGTATTTCCACCACGGCATCCCCTGGGTGACTGCTGGTAGCCTGGATGCTCCTTGTAGTATTGGATCTGCGGTGGCGGGAGTTGAAGATGGCCAGGGCCTCTGAAATTCCTCCACTAGCTGGTGGTCGGTCATCCCTGTGCCAGGGCGATGAGGTGTGTTGATTCTATGAAGCAACTCTTGTTGTGCTTTTTTCGTAAGTTCCGGGTAGTTTGATGGAGTTTATTGATAAATACCAATATTTTGATATTTTTCCATCGCATGAATTTCGTGTCGGTGTTTATGTCAAATACTTGACTATCCGTAAAAGTGAGCATCACACTTTATAAAGTTCAAAAGATATTTCATATTTTAAATTAGCGCTGGGACAAAAATAATGACGATGAGGATGAAAATAAAAATGAGAAAGTTATTGAAAGAAACCTTTATATTTTTTCATGCTCACAGTTACAGTTTTTACAAACATAATATTTCAACACTAAATTAAGTTAGTTTTTGTGTGTGAAAGGGGACTCCAGAAATTCCATTTCCATAGACCCTGAATCTTCTGAGTGGATCTTTTAACTATAAGTAAGATCTAGACCATAAAAGATTAGGAATAAAAATGTTTACTTCTTAATTTGAGCTGTGAAGCAGCGGCCATCTTTCAATATACCCCGCGTTCAATGACCTGTCATTAAGTACGGACGTTGCTTTCTCTAAATTTAAAAAGTACTTTCTATTCAACTGTTTGTAAGTTAGTTAGTATTTTTAAGTTAATGCTTAGTTTTGACTCTTGTACGAGGTTTCCTCTAAAGATAAGCCAGGGCCACTTTGTTCCCCCACCTAAGATGGCTCAGAGCTACTATAAAAGCCAATTAGTATCAGCGATTATTATTAAAATAAAGAATTGTGAAAACTAACAGTTCAACAAAACGATCTTCCTAGCCTATTATCATTGGTTTGCTTAGCATACAAAAATTTGCCGTAATTTGTATATTTTTTGCACCGTTCCACATATGTTAAGGTGCGTCCACACCGCAGCAACATTGTTAGCAACATAGTAAACAGCATTTAGTTTGTTTGGAGGCTCTACCTGAGAAGGTTTTCTTCGTTCGCGCTTTGTCAATTTGGTCTTAAAACCACCCGATAATCTTATTTCACCTCTATAAAGTCCATAGGCATCACATTTTAGATCCCGCAATAAATCTGGTCCAGCATACCTTTGGCAAATCTGGAGAGAAGGACGAAACTTAAATTGACGTTAAACTGGCACACACTAAACATTACAACATTGCCTCAGCTGCAAGCAGCACATCTTCCTCTCTCAGCATCCTGTACTCAACTAAAGTTTTTTTTAGAAGCAAACTTTTAACGGCCATGTTGATAGAAAGTAACTAATATTTTACACTATAGAAAAAAGTTTTATTTGATTTATTTACTATGGATAATACGGATATGGATACTTTTTAGTAGACAATATTATTTATTTACTATGAATATATATATATATATATAATATTTATATTATATATATATATAATATTTATATTATCCACATTTTGGGAACATGAGATAAATTATTGTTAATTTATTAAATTCATTATATGTACAGTTTCATCTTGCTTTAAAATTTTAATTTGTTTAATGGTTTGTATTGATATTACAAAAATTATAAACAAAGGCAAATAAAACATAGATCTTAATATTATTAATTTATTTTTTACTCTTTCACACATGTAAATCAATGACATTGTGTATTGGCGTCACTAACAGGATTTTGCCGGTTCGTCATTTGTAATTTTTAATAAACCATCTTTAATAAACCAATTATATTGGACCTAATACATTTCTAATACAGAATAAAACTTAAAAATACGTGTGTACTTTAATAAATCTAGTGCCAAAGTGACAGATTTACATGGCCTTAGGGATGAATTCTGGGAATCTAGTGACTTTCACAGAAATCCTATAAGTTTTCTCCTATAAAAATCAAACTGTGTGACCTGACGACAATATTTATTTGATTTGCACACCTTGTTGAAAACAAATTTCAACATTAATACGATTAATTGTTGCCAACTTATGTTGCCAACAATATTGCTGTGGTATACACTCTCCTTAAGAGTTGATAATGAGCTATATTTGTTTTAACCAAAGAGAAATATTCTATTTATAGATTTACAACCATTAATTAATTAAGATTTACATGGTAGTGTAAACAAATATTGAAAGCCTAGATATTCGCGGTGAAAATCGAGCTTTAGTTGGAATATACTATTTTTGCCGATACCCTGAAGCCTTACATAACCTTTAAATTGAGTGTTCGTTTGTCAAAATTTGTTCAGTAGTTTTCTCAGAATTTCTATTACTGTAAATAAGATTATAAAACTATACGTAAGGAATTATTCATGTTTGTTTATATTCCAAAACACTCGTTGCCAAGGAGATTTAAAACTCATTTTTAGTTCTTCCCAAACACATTGTTGCAAAGGGCTCTTAAAAACAAGATGCATGCATTAAAAGTAAATATATTTAAACTGATATAAATTTAAGATGCAATAAAGGACACCTAAAGTAGGGTTTTTAGACAATGCTAGACATTATATTGACAATATATTGATTAGATGAAAAAACCTACCTGTATAAATATCCTACAAATTAAAAAAAAACTCCATCTAAATAGGTTAAGCTATTCCAAAGATATTAGACAACAGACAGACATACATACAAAGTTTCTAACTACAAACTAACACTTTTTTTTATTAGTATAGAATATAATATATACATAAATAATGGAATTCTGACTTTAGTGTAGGTACGCGGAGTCTGTTTCATTCGTAGTTGTTAGTTAAATTTAAGGAAAGCTCATTTTTTAATTTTTTTTGCATGTATCTGAGTTAACATTTCTTTAGTGCAGTGGTTCCTAAACTTTTTCGCTCGCATACCCCTTTAGACCTTGTAAAACATCCATGGATACTCACATTCTTACTCACATAAATATAGAATGTCTGGATGATTGGTACCAAAAAGTAAAAATATATATTATAAAAAATTCAAGCTAACACAAAAAGTATACATTAAAAATTATGTACTGTACATTTAATATTGTTTTATAGGTTACTAGTGTGACTAATGGTGTTGCTTCTTCGTCTTACATAGTTCTTTAAAGTTGAGAGTGGTTGTAGTGTGACATTCAGTCCGCAACGATATTTAGATTGTGTTGTCGGATAGAATGAAAATTCAGCTTAGCACACTTAAGTTGTTAGAAACTGTAAGAGTTTAAGTACTGCCCATTTAAGCACTTGAGGATATTCTTGAAGAAGAATGAGGGAGGGAAATAACAATTTCACTGCAAAATCTAACAAGTATGATTTTGGGGCCTAGCAATATGCAAGAAAATATTGAATCGACAGTGTAAACTACGGTGTCTCAATCGGAAATGAAAATATTCAACAGGGTTGAATTTGGTGTTTGTTGGATATTATTATAACGGCCATAATGAGGTAAACATTTCTTCTTTTACAATTAAAGAAGTCAAAATATCATATATTTTAATTAATTATAATTCAAAGAAGCCATTACAGAAATTTACTTACAGATACCCAGGGTATTGTCCACAGTTTCCTTGGGATCCACGGAGCACAGTTCGGGAACCATTGTACTTAGTTTGTTGATTATTTTTTTATTTGCTTCTATAAGATATTTTACGGTTGAATTGTGTTGACCATATAATTCATATTAATAAAAAATAACTAATGTCCATATTTAATTATGAAAATACCAAGTATATGGTCAAAAAGAAAACACAGATTGAGGTCGATAGTTTAGATATTACAGCAAACAACATATCATTTGATAGGGTTAGTGAGTTAAAATATTTAGAAACAATTCTAAATAGCGATAACAATATTAGATTGGAAATTACGAAACAATAGTCAGGAAATGCTTGTTATTACTCGGTCAGTAAGTTGTTGGCATCTCACCTGCTGTCAAGAAATGTAAAACTTAGAATATACAAAATCATAAAATTTGCCTGTTTTTCTCAATGAGTGTGAAACGTGGTCTCTTACCTTGAATGACCAAACTTAATTTAAGGTGTTCGAAAACGCGGTGCCTATGAAGATATTTGGTACAAAAATGGATGAAGATAGTGGGGAGTGGAGTAGGTTACTTAATGATAAGATGCACACCCTGTACTCATCACCAAACATTGATAGGATAATAAAATCTCGTATGTTACGGTGGGCAGGTCATTCAGAGTGAATGGGAGTATCTAGAACCGCGTTCAAGGTATTGAATGGCAAACCCAATAGGAAAAGACTACTCACTAGGAAGACCCTGACGCAGTTGGAGGATAACATTTGGATAGACCTGAGAATTATAGGGTGCAATGAGATATGTTGGATATAAATAGCTCAAGATAGGGATAGGTGGCGTACTTTTATGAGTGCGGCGATGAACTTTCGAGTTTTTAATGCCATAAAGCAAGTAAGTAGAATATGTCTGTGTTTAAATAAAGTCTATGTTTTTAGAAATATTTTAACACCATCTACCATCACTTGTGCTATCTATAATCAGACCAAAAAAATAAAAGTGCTTATTTTACGAAGATGCCCGAAGGTTTTAAAATTATATTTTAGGTTAAATAATTTTAGGTCAAATGACTTTAGGCCAACTGACTTTAAGGTCAAATTAATTTTAGGCCAAATTACTTTTAGGCCAAATTACTTGGGCCAAATGACTTTTGGGACGCCTAGCGAAATTAACAACAACAAATTTTCTTATTCAGAATTCACTTTAGGCCAAATGACTTTTAGACAAATAACTTTTAGGCCAACTAACTTAAGGACAAATGATTTTTGGGTTAACTGCATTTTAGGCCAAATAACCTATAGACCAAATGACTTCTAGGCCAAATGACTTTAGGCCTACTGCCGCGTCTCCATATACAGATATAATTTTTGTCGGTTATTATCAATTACTAATATAATAAATGTTACGATGCACTGCACAGAACTTATTTGGCTTTTACCATAAAATAAAGAAATATACTAAGATCTCGTAAGATTTGAGAAACGAAACAAATTACATTGTGGAAGAAACACTCCGCCAAAGAGCATACATGGAATAATGTACACTGTTACAGGTACATTGAGAAAATATGAAATTTTCAGTTCACTAAAGAGTATAACCCATCAATTTCAATTTTCAAAACTATAATAGAATATTTATGTAATTATTATATTGACTTAAAGCTCAGAAATAGTTGATTTTATAAAATTCTATTTTAAATAAATCATTAAATATACCTATATATATTTATATATATAATTGCAAAACTATTAAAAATAAAAACCTTTTATATAAGATATATATAAATAAGCCCCTCTAAGTACATTTGTATATATATGTAAAATTATTAAAAATAAAATCGTTTACTTGAAATATAATTTTATAAAACCTACAGTTTTTGAGCTATAAGCCAATATAATTAGACTATAATGTATGTATTCTTAAAAATTGAAAAATGAAGCCTGGACATGGGATTCGAACCCGGGATCTTTGGATTAGTGCTCCAATGATCTAACTACTGAAATTAACAGGAATCTTCCTGTGCTCACGGTAATTCTTTACTCATATTTTAAGGCAGAGTCTATGATGGACGTGCGAAAATCGTCGGCTCCAAATGTGTGATTTATTAAGATCACTAACTATCAGCTAACGTAGCCTTCGAATTCCGCACGTCCATAATAAACTCTGACTTAAATTATTATTAGCACCGCGTCTTACTACCCGTTTGGGTTATACGCACTTACGCTAATGTGTAATGGTAGGGTGATTGTGTACGGTGGAGGCCTGGCTCTCCCCACATTCACAAGATGTCTTGTCAGAGGTGAAGGAAGGGTTTGGTAATCAGATAAATCTTTTCCAGGGCCGAGGATTGAACCCCGGCCGCCAGCATAGAAGTCTGACACCTTACCCCTAGACCGCCAGGTCACCCTCTGACTTAAAAATATGAGTGAAGAATGACTCTGGGCACGGGACGATTCTTGGATAGCTCAGTGGTTGTAGTATTGGTATCTTAAGCCAAAGGTCCCAGATTTGGTTCCCGTGTCCATATGCCATTTTTCAAGTTTCCGAATATGATATCTAGATGCGGGTAAATCCCCACATATACATATATCCCTATATATATTATGTTTTGTATTTCTAATTTTTGTGGTGATATGATAAAAAGTGATAATTTCTGCTAGTGTAAAGTATCTTTAAAATTATTTTCATGAGGAAAATAGACTCTTCGTTTTGTTAGTAATGTTAAACCGTAGGTACCTAGAAACAAAGTTTAATGAAAATCATCAAGGCGAATAAAGATCAATTCGATTTTTATTTTTTTATTTTTCAGTAAACTACCCTTAATTTTAAGGTTAGATATTTAATTCCAAAAACTCTTCAGGGGAACCTTTTGAAAACCTTAGATATCAAATTTATAACCCAATCGGTATAATTTTTCGGTCTCTAGAACAAGATATAGACACATAGACAGACAGACAGACGATATCACAAACATAATTTTTTTGGTTTAAGGTACGTCGACATTTATCAACATCTCGGTTTCAATATTTTGACAATCACATCGATTCTCTCTCCGAGGGGTCGACAGAGAGTATACACACGTGTAATAATCAATGTTCAATCAATCAATGTATCAATGTTTTTTGCCAAAAATATGTTTGTATTTTTTTTTAAAAGGCCTTCCTCATGAAAACGGCTATGTATATGCCCTGATCCATTCTTTCTCTTACTCTCTTGTTTCTTGACTGATGGGTCCAGTGAGTTTGTAGATAGATGTCACTGTCAGTTCAGCCACAAGCCGCCGACGGGAATGGTTGTAATAATCTCTGGTAATAGAGGAGCCACATAGAATAACGAATCGTGACGTGCTCGTGTTTTGTATACGCCACCACAGGAACATAAAATAAAATACCATGACATTCCTTTCTCTTGGGTTGTACATGGAGGTAGTCATTATAGGCATACGCTCATTCTTATTCGCATTTAACGCGATTTTCTTAAACTGACTTATTTTATCAGCATATGACTACATTAACTTAGATCTATAACTGGCACAATACCCAGGACCCCCCCTCGCCCCCCCAACCATTAATTTGTAATTATGACTGGGGGGAACAACATTTTTACAAACACAACATTTTTGGCTATGCCACCCGGCAAAGGCAGGCACGCTACCTACTGAGCTAAGTGTCAAACTCACACTTGATAAATGCAAAGCTTTAACAGTATATTGCCGACATCTTAGTTCAGACACTACACACTGGAGCATCTTACTACTGACAAGAAAGTCCTAGGTTTGATTACAGGTTAGACAATTTGTTGTTGCTGTTGTGAAATTCGACCTCTTACTCTTATTTCATAGTGATGGCCGTTGTATTAGATGTGTTGTCTCGTATACAATCGGGTTAGTAATTAAATTGTGCTGTGATTTAACTAATCGTATCAGAAAAAGCATTTAAAATACCCCTAAATAAAATAACTAACACCATAAGTACGTATGTTTTTATTAACCGACTTACTTTATTCATCAGGAAGTTTACAATTATTACTAAACACACACGTTGTACAATCACATGACCTACACACTAGCTTTACTTCTTTTTAAGGGACCTTACATCCCTATATCATCATAATACGTTAAGCAGTAATAATTAATGACAAATTATTATAAGTAGTATTAGTATAATTAACTACCCACAACAGTGATCACTCGGATTTTAGGTGTCTTACTCATCCAATCTAGTTTTATTGGTGATGTAGAGGTCTGGATTCAAATACCGTATGTGTTAATCAAGATGGTTTATTCTAATTTGTTTTCCCTCCCCATCAATGCAAATGTGTGTACTTTTACTCTTGAACACGATACTTAGCATCCCTTCAAAAGTAGTATTATTACGGGTACTTTCCAGAAGGCTATGAAGACGTGGGGAACTTTAATAATTTATGTAAAAAAAAATTGAACTGGAATACAAAACCACAACCTTAGTTCATTACTTGTAAATATGAATAGAAATCATTAAAATAATTTATATAATTTATTAAAAAACTGCTATAATATCAAATAGAATGTGACACCCTAGATTTTATATTGACATATTGAAATAAATAAAGTTATTTTTGAATTTACAAAATTGTAAAATTTCGTCAAATTATCTATAATTTATATTACCAAAACTATTATAATAATGTTTTATTACAAGCAGAGTTATGACTATACTAATAATCTAAATATATTTGAATAACCACTTCAAATTACGCGGTAAGAATATATGTTTGTGTTATTGCCTTATTATCTGCGTTTTAGAAAGTGTATTATATTGTAGATTGAAAAATGTTGAAAAATATTAATAGTTTTAGATAGTTTGAAAACTTTAATGAATTATTTTGTGTATTTTTTGTACTACATGAACACATGGTATACTTGTTTTTTTGCTCTGAGCCCCACTATCCATCTGGGTTACACGCATTTAGTTACAATAATTGAGTAGTAATCAGAAAAATATAATTTAGGAGAAATGCAACCCAATTTACGTGGTTGGAGAATGAGTACTACTAATCAAAAATCACCTTTAGTGAACCAGGCTGGAGCTTGAACCCTGGCCTTCTTGTCACTAACAAACCACACTATATGAGCTTGACATTTAGTCCACGTGCCCACCAGTACAGATCTTTGGTGTGGTTTAAAATTTCTTGTCCTAGATATTATTTGTTATAAGTATATTTTATTAAAAATTAGGCTAATAGTTTAGTCAATGAAAAGCCTATTTGGTAAATTAGATTAGAGTGTAAGGAGAGTAGCTATTATATTAGGACTTATAAAGTTCTGTACTGAGAATAAATGAAAATAATTTTTTTAACTTATCAGGAATAAAAATAAATACATTCATAGTTAGTGAATAAATCATATTTATTATCCAAAAACATAAATAAATATATAAATAAATACATCCATTTCACACAGCACTATTCTCAATGCACACGTATCTTGTAGTTGACACATCAAAGAAATCTATGTATGGTTAATATGCACACTCAAAATGAATACATTCAAACCAAACATGTAGAATAGTTGCACTTTTTTTTAGATTTAGGATCGTCGAATAAGAAAACAAATATAAAAATAGGGCATTACAACACTATTAATATAAAATCACAGCACTTTTGAAGTAATCTACACAGAACACTTTTCTGCAACTGTAATGTTGCACTGCCTCTGATATAATGCATCACCTTGCAGAGGATGAACTTTTATGGAGGCTTTCACGTGGAATATGAAGCTGTCTTGATGTTACGATGATGAATAAGGACAATTGAGAATATCACAAAAAGCTTTACTGGGGAGAGCGTAGTTGATAATGAGTGATGAGCGATTAAGAGGAAACGGGAATGAATGGAAGATTCTGCAAGATGATCACTTCTCTCCACACGTGTTGATTGTCTTCATGTAGATTCATCAAAGATATTTTTTCACTTCGATCCGAGTGCATTGGCTGAGTAAGGATTAGGGTGGGAGGAAGTGAGTTAAATGAAGATAAAAAAATATCAACGAGCAATGATGTGACTGGATTGGCCGTTGAACCATGTCGTTTGAAGTCATAGACCAAACCGGACCAAAGTAGACGATTTCCAAAGGAATCATTCACGATGTCGTTTGTAGCCTCCACCATAATATCCGTTAGTTTCATATGACTTCAGTGGTGCGGCTATCTTATTACATCCAAGCTCGTTGAGGCAGAGGGGTGTGTGAGGTGTTTGGTAAATGAACGAGTCCCTCTGCGTCTTACGTTAGGGTGGACCCTCCTAGTAGTTGTACCCTCCGTTTCCTGCGCCTCCGGGTGCCTTGTAGTTGTACCCGCTGTCTGACTGGGCCGTACCCTCGTACCTGACCTGGGGCTTGTATCCGTCCTGGTCGGCGACGTAGTCGACCAGCTGGGTACGACCGTCGGGGAGGAGGACGTGGTACATACCGTTGGCGACATCACCCTTACGGCTCTCCTTGTGGCCGAAGTCGTTACCGGACGCTGGGTCTTGGACCTCGTACGAGAACTCGTAGTTGGCTGGTTCCTGAAACACATACAAGTGGCTCGATAAAGGGAGGACTCGGCTAGCATGGGAAAATTACCTAAGCTATAAAGTCAGTGTGGTATTCAATCGCCCTGAAATATATTTTGAATAGTGTTGGAAATAAATCTGCGCAAACTGGGAAGTGGTTTTTAGTATCATGCATTTTTAACACTTTCTTTCACTTTTGACTAACATTTTGTCGATTAATTATTTTTCAGTTGCTTTTAATGACAACGTTATGTCAACTTTTCAGTACAACGTTAATTGTGATAGGGCTTAGAGATCGATTATCTCATCTGGCTATTACATAAGGTTAGGATACAACCTCAGCTAAAATTCGAATTTGTATCATCTTCCTTCATAAATAATTCTGTCACAGTTCCTTTAGAAATGAAATAAATATTTACGGCTATTTCATTACGGAAATTAAAAGAACAAATGATAATAACTTACACCAATGGCCAAATTGAAGGTATTATCGTCTTGTCTCATATGCCATTGTCAAAGAGGTCATGGTTTGAATCCCTGCTGGCTGTATTAGGATGGGTTTTTCACTGTAAGCTTTATCCCTTTTCCCTGCACGTAAATGTTAGTACATTTACTCTAAAATTCTACGTTCCTCATCTTTAAATGCGGATAAACAGCTTCAGTGGATGAACGATGTTGCTCTCGCAGTACAGTTGGCATTTGATAATGTGGAAATCTGGTTTTTAATCCCGTTTGGATGTACTAAAGGTGGTATTGAAAATTCAAGTACATCTCCTCTAAATTCAACCCTACTCACTCCTAGCACGTAGCATTGTTAGTTCATATGTGTATAGCCCGAATGTTTAGCAATACATTGTATTATAAAAAATAAATGCGGATAGCCCGGGTGGAAAGCAGGAGACGAAGCACGGGAGAAAAGAAAACCTAATAAACCTACTGATGTCTGAAATTACATTTATGTTCCTCCTCCGTCCCCCTCGCTGAATCCCTGTCTCAACTTCTCAAGCCGCTACTAATTTATTTTTGTTAACTACCTGGTGCTAAGTCAAACACGCGGAACCTGTCCTAGCAACTTTACGGTCTGTAGTTTCGGAACGCTGACATGTTTGACAGAGAAATGGGAAGAAGATTCTTGTCTAGACGGCTTCGACCGCACGTCCTACATAACTTTTTATTTTTATTTTAGTTTTATTTATTTTACGTCCACGTAACATCCTCGTAGTTTTTATGTTACTTTATTTTCTATCTTAATGGCTTCAGTTAAAAACACTAGACGCTATTATCCGTTCACTAGAGCACGTTGTTTGACTGGAACCCGTTTTGGTAGAACGTTTTATCCCTGTCAGCTAGTTGTTTTATGATAATTAAATATTATTTCAACTATAACTTCTAATAAACTTTTTCATCAAACTGTTGTACAGTAATTAAGTGAAGTAAGAGTTATCTTAGCATACGCATGTTTGACTTGCGAGTTTAACTCTAGGGGAAATATTTCTACATATGGGTGTAATTCAATTCTCTCTTTAGAGGAATGCTGTTGCACTTAATTTTTAATCATAGCTCTTATCTTTGATAGGTTGTTTTCAAATATATTAATTAATTTTTATATTCAACTAATTAAAATTAAACATTTGATTTACTTTGTCTGGAGCCTAATAACTAATTTATACAAATAGATATTTTTTTGATGTGCTATTAGCACCTGAGATCACATATTAACTCGTGTTTTATGTGCTTTACATACTACGAGAAACCTAAGAAGCTTTGATAAAGCTGAGATTAACATAAAAAATGTTCTAAAATTTGGTTGAGAAGCTCTCTAACGCAGTGTGCTTTTGCAATTTTGCCCATAGTTGAGACTGTACGAAAAAACTGTCATTAAAAAAAATTCTAAATTATTAAGCTGATGCATTTGGTTCTTTTCAAATGAATAATTCACCAGTGACTATAAACCTTGACCTATCTACCTATTTGCTGTAGCCTTAGGCACGTGATTTATACTTACATTGATCTCATCCCCTTGAGGGGCGCCGTACCCCCTGCTGCCACCACCACCACCACCACCACCCCCTAGTCTGCCGGTTGAAGGGGGCAGGTACGTGTCTTGGGCATAGACCAGAGCGACCATAGCGACTGCGCTTACAATGAGGAAAACCTGCCATAAATCAGAAGAAAATTGAGTATTATTTAAGATTTAAGTTTATAATAATTTAAAGTGCACTTCCTACCATTTTTATAAAATAAAATATTGATTAAAAATGCATGAAAATAATATTAAATAATAATATATATGTGTGTGTGAAGTTCAATAAAATCACTCTCAAATATTATATATATATAGTTGTTAATATATACATATATGTATATATTAATAAAAGTTAGATGGTTTCAGTATATATGTATGTTTATCTGACCAAAGAATATTTAGTACTTATGAATTATATAGAAAACTACAATTTGGTGAAATTATAGGGAAACTATTCAAAAGGTACGCACACTATTCAATTTTAAAAACTGATCAAAAATAAAAATTATTAAAAATAAATGCTGATTTATTAAACTATTTTAATTCATCAATACGTTATTTGCGTTTCAAGAGCAAGGAGAAACTATACTATAGATTTCAATCTTTTCCAAAGAGAAATTTCAGATTATAATAACGTGATCTGTGTTTATGGTTTGGTTGATTTGTAAACATATTTGGTTTGAACTAACTTTTACATAGCCTATAACGATCACTTCTCTAATTAAAATAAAACCAACTCGGCAGAGTAACAATGACATAACCTCTCAAATAAAACTAATGTTTGATTGTAGGCTTTTGTGTGGGTATAATACTGTATAGAGACTATGCAATGGTATCCCGTCTAACAGCGATTGGATGACTATCTAATGTACGCAACCATTTTAACGGGTTTGTCTCAAGCGAATGTGAGTTTCATGCCAATAATTGATTTGACCACTGTAGACCCTGACATCCCTTTTATTTTGAGAGGGGAGTTGGCTCCCAATTAAATCAGCATTCTCAATTAACTATTGATATTCAAAAGGTCAAACCTTGGATAGATTTGGTATATATTAACCTTAGAGAGGGTTGATAATTATTTATCTTCCATTAAAGAATAAAATCGGGGAACACTGATATCAAGATTCCCCTACAGTATTCAGAAAAAATATGGAATATTAAAAAAATTATAATTTATTTATGAAAATTAAATTTAATCCAGGGAGCATGTACATAGCCACTCCTAAATAATATAAATAAGTGATATAATTTTTCAAAATTATTCCATTCTTATTATTATCACTGCGTCATACTACCCGTTCAGGTTATACGCACCTACACTAATGTGTAATGGTAGGGTGATTGTGAGATGAAATGGTGGACCTACAGTTTAACGTGGAATCCGAACCACAGTGTAGGCCTGGAATTCCACACATTCACAAGTTGTGATTAATACACGTCTTGTCAGAGGTGAAGGAAGGGTTTGGCGATCAGATAAATCCATGCCGGGACCGAGGATTGAACCCCGGATGCTCAGCACAGAAGTTCAACACCTTACCCCTAGACCGCTAGGTCACCTGCAGCCCAGTCTTAAATCTTACAAAACTTAATTTTTCATGCATCAACAAATTGAAGGTTTAGTTTTGTTAGGTTGAGTAATATTGACATCAGCTTGTTATAAAAGGCTTAAAATTTAGTCTACATGATAAAGTATTAATGGTGTATGCTCTGTATGTATGTGTCAACCCAGAAGATTTGTCGTACATCCCAATTAGTTAAAAATTTTAACACTCAACTCGAGCTAGTGGCTGGAACTAGTAATATATATTAAGTGTCCATTTATTAGGACCAAAAAATAAACATGTATACAACCATAAATTTTTTTAAAGTTGTAGGAATGATACGAAACTGAACTAGATTCGTAAATCCTTTAAATTGTTATGATTAGCCATTTGTCACATTGGTTAGCAAGTGATCTATATAGTTAATACTTAAGTTACTCTAATGTTAGGAGATAAAATTGAATTCGATAAAAAAAATCTTTAGGTACGTAAGCTATACGGAAGTTTAGTTTAGGCTGACCTGGTTTGTAAGTGACGAATTGTTTGGGATTTGACCCCCACCAGGGTGTAATGAGGATGACTTAACCTTAAATAACTTCATACTCTCCCGAATGTAAATTTATCTTTGTTTATTATAAATTCTAACTTGTTTATCCCGATATAACTAACGAAAATAATTGCAGATAGCCCTTAATTGTAGTAAGACTGGGGAGGATTAAAAAAGTTTGCAAAATTTAAATTTTTAGATTTCTTGAATTGGGTTATTTATTTAAGTATGTAGTATATTTTAGTATTTTATGCAAATTTATCTATGGGATTAGTTTGATATATACAGTAATTTTTTAACTGATGCAATGACAAAACTACTAGTATTCTTAAGCGTTATTTTTTTCAGAGAGTCCCCAGTTTGATTCTTTTCACCACACCATCTTACCTTCATGTTTGTAACTAGGGGATGGTTGTTCACTGTTAAGATGAAGAAGAGCAAAGAGCGACTGATGCTATTCCAAACTTGTCCCTCACTTTTTATACTGACATGTCTCCACTGTGTACCTCCGCACAGAGGCATAGCAATAATTGCTGTTAGATTAACACACACCATGCGGATTGAAAAAGAAGGGGGCGGTTTGTAATGAAACATCATTTAATTCTCAAATGTAAAGAAATATAATGATGTGTGGTTAAGTGTTTGCACTCTTCATGTCTAGTAGACTTACTACGCTTTCTAAATACATCAGCCCCACTTCAGGGGCCGAATCGTCTAAGACGTAACACTAATGATAGCCTGGCATGCCGATGACGGGGAGATCAGGGATTAAAACCTGGTTGGGTCTATTGAGGGTGGTTTTCCTGAATGGTTACTCACTCTATTCCCACGCAAATGCGGGTAGATTATTTCTAAAATGTTTCTTTTATCATTACTATATCACTAGAGTAGCTATCATATATCCATTCAACCTGAAAAGTTAGTAAGACATCCCTAAAAACAATTATTAGACTTCCCATTGATGGGCACGTGGACTGAATGCAAGGCTCATCTAATCCTTGTTTGCCAATAATGGGGGTTTAGGGATTGAATCCTTATTAGATGTAATGAGAATGTTTTCCCCCTACAGCTCTATTTTAAGGCATATTGCCTCTAAATGTCTGCCTACCCATTACCCACTCCATTCGCGTAGTTAAATGTAGATAACCCAGTAATAAGATGCTGTGATTTCAAAAAATAAAATATAATATCAGTAAATATTTCTTAAGGTTCTATTAATTATTATTTTATATTATAACGCATCCGGGCTAAAATTATATACATATAGGCTAAAGGTATTTTAATGAGTAAAGTAGAACTTTTAATAAAATATACCTTAATTTTAGGAGAAAGAGATTGGGATTTAATTTACAAAAATCCTTCAAAACAGAACCGGTAAGAATTAAATCCCTTAAAAATCACTCCCCAACATATCTGACCAGGCTAAACGAACAGCTTTGCCCGTATTCCCATTGGGGAGTCATTAAATTCAAATGTTTATATATATGAGCACATGAATTTAGTGAATGGGCCTATGTTTAACTCCAATACTATTAACAGTTTTATACAGATGAAAGGTTTGAGGAAAATAGTTTAAAGGAAGTGAATCTTCATTGGTGGGAAGAGGAAAATCACAGTTATACATAAAAAACTCTCAGCACCCAACTGAGATTCAAACTTAAATCTCCCCATCACGCATACTTCAGTCTACTGAAAGACTTATACCCCAGTTCATGTGACTTCAGGTAAAAAGGTGGGCTAAGAACATATAATATCTTTTTTTTTAATTCTTAATATTGATAAATTGTAGATATTTAATAAAATAATAAAAATAGATTGGTATTATCATATTGGCATTGATGCAATATGTCGAAAGTGATGAATGCCAAACATGTCGACCTCGGTAGTCTGGGGTAAAGTGCTCGCCTCAGGACCAGGTGTTCGTGGGTTCAAACCCATCCGAGTGACCAAAATCCGTAGAACTCTCTATGGTACGTACTCGCATTTCCTTGGGTAAAAAGTTGTAAGCCATTTTGGATAACCAACCAAGTGTGGTTTGGACCCTTGATTTCCCCATCGCCAGCAATAATTTATATAAGAGCTGTTGACTAAAACAAAACAAATTCACAGATAAATAAGAAAAATATTAACATTTTTAAACTGAAAAAATGACACCTTGACACGGGGGATTCGTGTTATTTCTCAGTTTACGAGGTATTATACTTTATAGGGATATATCCGTAGCTTAAGGATAATTTTAATCTTATAATATTCACTATCTATATCCAATTAAATGTACTATCGTTTTATTTCTTCCACAAATTTAAAAAAAAACTCATTTTCTTATCAGCTGATGTTTTTGTTTCGAGTTATACATCCGTCGATGTCTGTTATAAAAAACAATATTGGGGCAGTCGTGAAGAGTGCGGTAAAGACTATGTTATTATGGTGGGGCATATTGCATTAAGGACGTGTGTCAAGAGTACAATGTACTTGGCAAAATAAAACTGTAATCTTGCGGTTGTCAACAGGTGTCACAGCACAACGCCGACATAAAAACGAACGACGGGGAGAGAAAAAGAACATAACCTCCTCCAGACGGTTACATCAGTACAGATTTCGTCGGAGCAATATCATCAAAGAGAAGGGGAGGGGTGGGTACATAAACGTTGGGTGGTTATTGATGCAACCACCCGCTAAATTAAATTATGTCGGTCTCATTGGTGCGCTGTTTGAATGGCCAGTAATATGGGGATATGGCAAAGTTGATAAAAAAGGAGGTTTCTGAGAGCCACGTAGTCACAATAGTTTGGCCGGGCCAAGAGCTGTCAACTGTTTAATGTTCATAGTAAGAGCTTTTTAGAAAATAATAAACATACCGTATCTTATTTCATTCAATTTTGTTTTTAAAAAAAGATACAATTTTGTTGATGTTATTTTTTTGGTATTGATAATAAATATTAAAAACTACAGCTGCGGATGACCGGACTTGGAAAGTATGAATGAGTAAAAATAGATCTGGTAGTATTCTTAGCTTTCAAGTAAAGTCCTTCCTACGTAAATTGTATTTTAGGCAACAAATTTCATTTCTCGGCTGTTTGAGTTGAAAATAATACTTTTTTAATGTGCTCTATTTTATTACCATGACATAGTTATGTTGAAGTTTTGTGTTCAGGAGAGTGCCTTTTAAATGTGTTTTTTTAATTCTTGGTCTGTGAACTATTTTGATTTTAATAATGGTTGAAATATAAATAAATATATATATTTATATCACCACATAATTCATTGGGAGATTTATATAACACCACCCCCATGGCCAATTTTTAAAATGTATTTTCATTTGCTCAAGGTATTTAACGTGAACTTTCTGAAACACGAGATTTTTTATGAGTGAGAGCGAAAGTGCTTACCAAATATGCCAGGAAAGATATTTTCACATACCCGCCAGGATTCATTTACATACCACAATCGGTATGAAACCTACAGCTTGACTTACCCTCTGAATGAAGTTGTGCCACCGATATTTATCGTTCAAGAAAAACCCTTTGACCTAGATTGGGTTTGAACCCATGAACATCGAATCTTCAGGCGAGCACTTTACTCCGAGACCATTGAGGACTCTGCAGTCCACTTAATTGCTTGTAGAGAGAGGATTATTCACTAGCCCACACTCCAAAGATATACATATTTTATTTAAAAATAGGCTAAGTCGTTTAGATACTTGATCAATGAATATTTTAAAAAGATAATACTCGCAGTCGCATCGTTGGGAACATGGTCCAAAACGTCAGTATCGTCTAGTATGGTTTGATAGTGACGAGTCCAGCGTTCAAATACCAGTCGAGATTAACGAGGCGTTTTCTCCTCTTTTTCTCTAAGCAATTGCGGGTACTATATTATTTTACCTTATTCATCCGTATAACTTTTTTGTAAATATACATATAACCTTACTCCTGAGGGGTGGCAAAAAACGGCAAGGGAAAACAATCAAGAGACGCAAATCATGTTTAAGTATTTTTTTAAAATTTTAGGGATATTTAACTTATAAATTATTAATCAGTCTCACGCACTTTATAAATGTGACACATTAAATTAAAATGGTTAAAACCCTTTATGATCATTTGATTTGAATACCTTTACTTTATGTATGTATGAGGATACATCACGGCCTTTTTGGTCTAATGGTTAGAGCCATTGGATACAGATACAGAGGTCCCAGGATCGTTCCCCAACGATTTAGGAGCTACTTGAGTGAAAAATTAGTGGCTGAGATCTATAAACATGAGAATGTTTTATTCATTTTAATAATAATCTTACATTGCGTTGCCAGCAACGGAAAGACATTTGTTCGACTAATGGATAAGTGCTAATTTTGATTATTATGTTCCATACAAGTTTTTTTTTACGTTCACTCCTATTATTCAACCTCAATTTCACCAACAAACCGGCTTGGGTGAGACTAACGCCTTAGTCAACAAATTGATCAATTGAGGTACACCACGCAAATGCGGGTTCTCTTCCTCTAATTAAACCTTCCTAATTCTTAATCCATTAGCGTAATTAGTACTTAAAGCGTATAACCCGAATGGCTAGTAAGACGCGGTGCTAAATAATAATAATAATAATAATAATAATAATAATAATAATAATAATAATAATTGAGGAACAGGCCACCCAGATATTTTATTTGGTTGGGGGTTGTTGGGATTGGGAAAGGGGGAAGGGATCAATAAAGGTTGTGATCACAATTACATTTCAGTGGAGAGGGAGGGCCAGGGATGATATTTCCATATTTTTTTTGTGGTCATTAAGGGCAGGGATTTCAATAATTTAAATGGTTTTAGTTTAGCTACAATATTAAATCAAAGCTATTATTTTAATGCATTTTTACAATTAAGAACTTTTAAGGCACTTTAATGGATGTAATGTTGGGCTTACCATAATATTTTCAACACAAACTGGAACACTTTTAGTTGTCTACCCGAAGAGAATAATCATTTGTGGTGGAACAATATCTGTGTTTGAGGGAGAGGGAAGGTGCAGTTAGAAAAATAAATTGCATGGTCCTCTAACTCAAAGGGAGGAGGGGTCTAAGGACCCTCTTTAAGTAAATCTTACATTAAAAATGGATGCACCTAGAAACTATTCGGGGTTGTATTTCCTATGAATTAAAAACAATTGTGATTATGATGCTTTTTGAAGTAATCTTTGTCCAGAAATTATTGAAAATTAACTGCCTTCAGAAGCTATTTAAATTATTCTTTTGAAAGAAAATGGATGCTCTAGAAGATATTATAGTGTTCTTTACCTGGATCATTTTTGAAAATTACAGGCCCTTTAAGCCAGTTGTAATGATCCCTGTTCAGCCAAATTTTGAAAATTAAATGCATCTACGAGATATTTGGAATGATTCTCCCCTGGTAAATATTTGAAAATTGGATGCCTTTAAAAACTATTTAGGATGGTCATTTCTCAATAAATTTTTGAAAATTAATTTGAAATCTTGGGGAGGAGGGAGGGAGGAAACTGCCACATTTACCCCCTGAGTGTGTAACTGACAGGGAATGATAATTTAAATTAAGGGCATGAGAAAAGAAACTTTTTTTAAAATCAGAAATGCACCTGAATTATCATAAAACGTGGATGGGAAAACCAATAGTGATAAATCACATTTATAGAAACAACCCCAAAACACCTGACTTAGACTCGAAACTCACTGGTCTGTAACCTGAACGGGTAGTAAGACGTGATGCTAAAAACAAATATTTGTCAATGTCACAGGTAGTCTAGTCTTGACTATTTAGACAACGTGACTACCAGTCGCGTATTTGACTGGTCATATGAAGGCTGCTTTTCTCACAAGTGAGTCTATCATTCTCTCTCCACGCTAATCCGAATGAATTTCATCAAATATTCTTTAATTATTCTTATCCTTAGAAAAGTGTTTCCCATTCACGTACCTCTTTTAGGACTGTGGCCTAAGATACCTATAGATTACAGCTCTTTATAAAAAATGAAAAAATAAAATGATATCTTATAAATTATTAATCATTGTTCTAACTTCTAATAAATACTTGGTGTTGAGCTATAAAAAGCCGATTTAGAGGTAAAAATGACTTTTGAAAACCCATTAAATCATGTTATAATCTGCATTTGTTTGTTTATCAGAATTAACGTTAACAACAAATATTTTATGATTTGCATTTTTTCTATTTTTAAATTATTTTTTTAAAGTCCTATGAATTAACAACTATTTGGGTTGTTCACATATGTAGGCATACCCGCTGCATTAATGTGTTAAGAACTAGTAAAATTAAATTGAAAGCAAGTGTACACATATTTGCGTGTCTGTAGATAAGTAAACCATTTGGGAAAACTCAACCTCAGCAGACCCGACTTGGAATAAAGCCCCGATATCCTAGTTATCAGCAGTCAATTATATAGTGAGAATGATGCCTCAGTGCTCAAACTATTCAACCACGGAAGTGGGCTATGGTAAACAAAAACTAAAGCGTAGTGCGTCGCTTATCCAGCCCATGAAATTCTTCGATGACCTTTTGAGGGTTTTGCCTATCACAGCTTGAGAAATATTTATTTATTTCAGGTCGTTAGTACTTCTTATTTTTATTGCACTAATAATTTATAAAGCGAACCCGAGCACTGACCTCCCTAGTCAGAGTCGAGTATTCTCACCACCCTTTAAAAAAAACTGTATGAAGATTTTCAAGCCTTCAACACTGAATATCATCTCTGATGGAACTGTATGGCTACCATATAAAGACAGCACTATCATTATCTTGTATTCTTTAAATCAATCTTCACTTACATATTAGATTTTTTTTTTCAATGTTGGGTCATCGATGTTGTCAGTAGCTACTTATTACCACTGAAAACTACCTTCTGACAAAACTGAAAGCAAGTAATTTGGCTCTGACCTTATGGTCTAGGGATAAAGTGTCAGACTTCTGTGCTTGAAGTCCGGGGCTCAATCCTCGGTCCCGGTACAGATTTATCTGATTGCCAAACCACTCCTTCACCTCTGACTTCTGACAAGACGTGTATTAATCACAACTTGTGAATGTGAGGAATTCCAGGCCTCCACCGTGGTTCGGATTCCACGTTAAACTTGTAGGTCCTTCATTTCATCTCACAATCACCCTACCATTACACATTACCGTAAGTGCTTATGACCCGAATGGGTAGTGAGACGTGGTGCCAATAATATTAATAAGTAATTTGGCAATAGTTAACCTAGCGCGAGAAAGAGAGCTAAGAAAAAACCTTCATCCATAATACCAGCATTTACCTCAGTGATGATATGCAGAGTAAACTTCAATTCTACATAACCACCCCTCGGGGATATGTTAGTGAGGTTAGATCGTGACGTTCTTGACAAGATAGGGGCAGTCGTGATCCCCAAGATGTATACAGTGTGTGCCATTGCCCTTGGGGGGGAAAACCTTTACCTGGCGAGACCAGACCATTACAACCTCCCCCACACATTCATGGCTTTTTCTTAGAATAAAAAACACGAGTCCACTAGCGGCCACTGATGGCATTTACACACACTGCCTGGTCATGACGCGTGCCTACACAACAAATACTATCTTTTGAAATGACGTCACTGATAGTTCATTTTTGATTCAATATATTTTTGCTGTACCCGCATGGGGATAATTACTATAAGCCCAAAGGATTCTTGTGTTTTCTTATATGGGGTGTTTTATTTGTGTATGAACCACATCTTACTTAGGTATCCGGAAGAGCCAACTAATTATAGCAAAATAATTAACTAGAGATCCTCTTCAGTAGCCGCATTGCCTAAGGCGTCGTCACTCTTACAATAGACTAGACTGACGATGACGGAGAGATATGGGTCTGAATTTCGGTCGGGTGTACTGAGGGTGGTCTATCCTAAAAGGATTTCCTCTCTTCTTCAATGCCAATGCGGGTACAATTCATCTAAATATAGCCTTCCTAATGCCTAAAATATTAGTGTAATTAGTACATACAAAAGTATATCCCAAATGGGAAGTAAGACGCTGTGCTAAAAAAAACTAATGTATAATTAATTTAAAACGTAAATTCTATTTCAATGATCCCAATATAGTTATTAGCTTAGCTATGAATGAAAAAACCGCACCTCGACTTCTGGTTCGATCGGTTAGTATCCCGAATAATCGTTCGTAAGATTGGCTCTTAAGTGCACCCACCTGGAATACGAGCCCCAACATTCCCATCGTGGACAAACTGTACAAGACGAGACTGATGATGTTGTCTATGGGACCATGAGATTGGAGGAAGAAGGAATAAAATATATCTTATTTATTTTATTTTTTGTTCCCTTATTTGTGTTAGGATCTATCGTGCCCTATCGTATCTTGTTAGCGTGCTGCACAATACTGTATTTGTTTATAAAGAGCATATTTATTGCCTTTATATAATTTAAAAGTTTAGTACTGTAAGTTGAAATGATAGCTCTGGGTGACATAGTTAAATAAAACGTTAGCCAGAAGAAAAATAGGTTAAGAAACGAACGCCGAGAAAAATAATTACTTGAAAAAACAGAAAAAAAAAACAGTTTGAGCTTGAAAATTTAGAGATTATAGCGAATAACATATTATTTTGTACGGTTAATGTGTTCAAGTATTTAGAAAAAAAGTAGCAATAACGATATTAGTGTGAAAATAAGTAAAATAATTCAGTAAAGAAATTCATGCTATTACTCTGTCAGTAAGATATAATAATAATAATAATAATAATAATTATTATTATTATTATTATTATTATTATTAGAACCACGTCTTAATACCCGTTCGGGTTATACGCACTTACGCTAATGTGTAATGGCAGGGCGATTGTGAGATGAAATGGAGGACCTACAGCTTAACGTGGGATTAGAACCACGGTGGAGGCCTAGCATTCCCACACATTTACAAGTTGTGATTAATACACGTCTTGTCTGAGGTGAAGGAAGAGTTTGGCAATCAGATAAATCCATACCGGGAACAAGGATTGAACCCCGTAACCCAGCACAGAAGTTCGAAACCTTACCCCTAGACCCCCAGGTCACCAGTAAGATGTTAAAACCTCGACTGCAATGTAAATAAACGTAAAGTTTAAAATAACTTTCATAAAACAATAATTTTAATGGTTGTTCTTTGAGATCTCTCACCTTATTTATATATAAAAAACAGGGTGCTTGAAAACAAAATACCTAGGAAAATATTTGGCCCAAAAAGTGTTTAAAGTGATAGGTAGTAGAGGATGCTATATAATGATGCATTGCGTTCACTATACTCATCACAAAACAATGCCAGGACAATCAAGTATCGCAGACTACGGTGGGGAGGATATGCAGTGCAAATAGAAGAAACTATAACTGCGTTTAAAGTATTGACTATCCTCTTCTTTAATATAATTTAAAATAAGTTATTAATGTCCATTGACTTTTTTTTAAATATAGCTAAATTAATACAAAGCAGTATTGATACACATGAAACTAAGCCAATAACTCAAATCTTGACAGTAAAGGAGACATAAAATTAAGGAGGGTACCTGCACCTTAGTTCAAATCGGTTTGCTCTTTACATGTTTGCGTCTTTTTTTAACCCAATTCTACTACCCAGCTGTATTGAACTTATTTATTTATAATAAAGGGGTAGGTATGAGCAAGGTAGATTTTAGAAAAAATGTACCCACGCACGTGTGTTGGAAGATTGGGAAAGAAACTATTAATAACAACTGTCAATACGTACAGCCGAGTTTCCAACCCGGACCTCTCCATCACTGGTGAATCAAACTAGATGAGCCTATCATTTAGTCCACGTACTCATTGGTTCTGATTTTGTCTTAGCACCGTGTCCTACTACCTTTTCGGTTTAACTTTCTATGTTCTAATTGCACTAATCGTTTTAGGGATTAGTTAGATTATATTTAGAGGAGATGTACCCTAATTTGCTTAGAGGGAGAGTGGAAAACCATTTTGTAAAACCCACCCTCAGTACACCCGACCGAGATTCGAACGACAATCGCCCTGTATTAGTAGTCTAGCCCAACACGAGCGTATCACTTTAGACCATGCGGCCACTGAAGTGGGTGTTTCGGATATTGACCTATAGATGACCTTCCTAAAGCATTAATAATATGTTTGCAATGCTTATATTTATCAAACTAAAAGCTGATTTCTTTTTCTTAGTAGGTTTATTTATTTCTATGAGGTATTTAACGTTAACTTAATGAAACGACTGATTATATCAGCAAACAATAGAGACAATTTACTAGATTATAGCTAGAACGAACCAAAATCCTAGACCACATGTTGTTAATTCATCACTTACAATGAGAATACATACATTTAATAAATTATATATTTTTGAAGACACAGAGAAAATCAATCCCAGGACAACTATTTCAGTAGACGGACACGTTATCGACTGAACTAAGGGTTTCAACATCCTAGTAGAGCTGAACCAAATCTTAAAATTTAATAACGAGGTTGTAAACAGATAGCCTATAAACTCACACGTAAGAGGTCATTTATGGCACCTTTCAATAATTTTTTTAATATTTGAGAAGATACGGACTTGTCTACCACTAGATCCGTAACAGAAATATATAATTAATCATGTCAGAGAAAAAGTAGAAACGGAGAGGTGGGTGGGAGGGGAGGTCTTTAGAGGTCATTCGCATACTTAAATAAAAATGGTTTCTCATGGACACATCAAATGGCTTTTATAATCAAATGTATACATTATTTATTGACACGTCCTCACGTTACATTTCCAAAGTGAAACCGTGACGAAGTTCTGTTGAGATCGCCTTGAAATTCAGAATTCATCACGCTATTTGGAACTTGACTCGCTCGTGTATGAATCTCTTTTTTTTAGAGCGAAGGTGCGCCACCGTTTTATGCGTGTTTTACCAGGATGAACTGAGGCTGGTGAAGGACAAAGATGTTTGAAACTATTTTAAAATAGTATGATCTAAATTGATAGCTCCAACTTAATAGACACGTTGTTTCGAAACATATATATAATATATATGACACTACGAGGAGGTGACCATGTATCGTTTCTCATGGGAATTTTATTTTCGGCAGGCCCCCTTGCCTACTGCCTGGGGTGTTATCAGCTGAGCGCAGCTGGACCATTTCCCCGCCTCCCCCCATCCCACCATTCCCCACCACCATATAACACCCTGGGCCAGGCCCTCTCACTCACACATTCATAAAAATCAGCAAAATATAAACTACATACTTATACCATCTCTTTCGTGTTACATATTAAAACATGATTGCATTTTTAATTAATTTTCTGTATTAATTTTTTACACCCCTTAGAATCATCTAAGAAGTGTTACCCCCCATTTTATTTATATCCCAAATCAAAGTCAGGTTGGTAACAAGAGAGTTTATTTATTTATTAACATTAATAGGAACAAAACTCGATGAGTAGAGAGTGGGACAAGCCCAGCGTTAGGCGCACAAACAATAATAACGATACACAATGAAATAATGGGGGATGACCCCAAGTAAAAGATGGCCGCCAAGAGGACCCACAAACAATAAAATTGACCTTCACAAAAATACCCGTAATGTCTAATGATAATAAATTCAATGTAGCAACAATAACCCGCGAGCAAGCAATAAACACAATATACAGATTACTCGTCACCGGGGGCTCCCCAATAACTTACAAAAAGAGAAAATTCTCAAAGAAGGTTATCATCACTGCCATTGTAAAGCACGAAAAATGGGACCAAGAGCCATTATTC